>CATIWR010241481.1:0-55041 GCA_949677035.1 Omphalea diandra | reverse complement strand
ATCAACAGAATCAGCTCTTGTTCTCTTGGTTTATAACTTCCATCCAAAAGCTCTACCACAATTACTCCATAATTCTCACTAACCATGCATGATTAACATGTCATGAGAGGTTAATTCCAGTTGAGAAGAAGATAAATTACTTACCTAATGTCCGAGAATTAGAAAACCTTAGGCAGCTCACTCTTCGTCCTCTCTTCTTCTTCTTCTGATTCTTCCTCTTCTTCTTCTTCATCTTCTTCTTCTTCTTTCCTTTGCTCTCTCTTTGTTTTTGGTGTATTCCACGGTTTACCCCTCATTTCTGACCCTAATTAGCAGATAGAAACTTATTATAATAATATAAAATCATAGTGTTTCATTTCCATTAGTTGGTAGGTCACTTTTCCTCTTTTAGTCCCTCTTCTTCACTCATTAAGCATTTCCATCCATCTCCTAATTCCTAGATGCTCCTTATACTTTTAGATGAGCTCTCAAATACCATTATTTTATGATTCCATAATAAGCGCACAACATTAAATAATTTGTCATATAACTATGCAAACACTACATATATGTTCAAGTATCCCAAATGCAACGACGCAATTGTCATTGTCGTGTTTTTACAATTCACATGTCTAAATAATTATTTATCCTGTGCATATGTTCATGTGAGATTTGATATCATTTGTGCAATGAATATATTCATGTGATAATGCCAATGAATAGGGACAAGGATGTTACAAAAGTAGTAAGATAAAGTAGAGATCTGATCATATCTCAATAGCTCTTGTCATCTACCGTCTTACCCGATTCATCTTTGTCTAACTTGATGGTACCACTCATAGGGGTTTTTTTGCAACCTATGATTGGATGTTCTTTAGGCCTAGGGACAAGTTCACATACCTTATTTCTCTCAAATTGGTTGAGTTCTTCTTGCATAGCAATCACCTAACTTTCATCATCAAGAGCTTCATCAATAGAGTTTGGCTCAAGTTGAGAAACAAAAGCAGGATTATTATCTAAGAGATTAAGTTGAGATCTAGTACTTACACCATTAGAGGTATCACCAATAATCAAATCTTTGGGGTGATCCTTGGAGAGTTTCCAATCCTTTGGTAGATCTTGACTGGGCTCAACTTCTTATTGATGTTGTGGTTCCTCATGCACTCTTGATGATTCACCTTCTTCCTTATCTTTATCCTCTTTTCTTGTAGTGTCTTCCAATTTTAATTTTTCAAGGTCACCTACAAGATCATCAACAAAAATACCTTTTCCAAGATCAAGTTTACTAGATTCATCAAAAATAACATTCATAGACTCTTTAACTACCATAAAACTCTTATTAACGACTCTATAAGCCTTGCTGTAGGTGGAATAGCTTAAGAATATACCTTTATTGGTCTTGAAATCAAATTTTTCAAGATTATCCTTGGTATTCAATATATAACACTTACATCTAAATACTCTTAGGTATGATATATTGGGTTTTCTACCATTCCATAGCCCTTAAGATGTTTTATTGAGAATGAGTCTTTTAAAAACTCTATTTGCAATATAACACAAAGTATTAATGGCTTCGGGCCAAAAGTAATTTGGTAAAGAATACTCATTAAGCATGGTTCTAGGCATTTCTACTAGTGATCTATTTTTTCTCTCTACAACACCATTTTGTTGTTGTGTTCTAGGAGTTGAAAAGTTGTGAAAAACTCTATTCTCCAAACAATAGGTTTTAAAAGACTCATTTTGAAATTCCTTTCCATGGTCACTTCTTATAGAAGAAATAAAGTAACCCTTTTCATTTTGAATTCTTTTTGCAAAGTTTTTGAAAGCATCAAAGGTATCATTTTATGAGCTAGCAAGGACACCTAAGTAAGCCTAGAACAATCATCAACTAGGACTAGTGCATAATGTTTTCCACCTAAGCTAGCACTAGTAGGTCTTATTTAGTCCATATGAATTAGTTAAAGGGGTATAGATGAACTTACAACATTTTCAGCTTTGTAGGAGGCTTGATGTTGCTTCCCAATTTGGCAAGGACCACATGTCTTGTCTTTAGTGAAGTTTAGCTTGGAAAGACCTTCCACTAGCTTTCCTTTTGACAGGCTTTGTAGTATGTCCATGTTTGCATGTCCAAGTCTTTTATGCCATAACCAAGCCTCATTACTAAAAGTCATAAGGCATTTGAAAGATTGGTTAGCCAAGTTGTCTAAGTTAATTGAGTAAGTATTGCCTTTCCTTTCACCCTTAAAAACAACCTTATCATTAACTAATATGGTGACTCAACATTCTCTAGAATCAAAGGTGACTTTATTACCTTTGTCACACAATTGACTTACACTCAACAAATTATGTTACAAGCTATTAACTAATAAAACATAATCAATCAGAGAACAACCATTCTTACTAATAGTTATAATTCCAATTACCTTACCCATGACATTATTACCAAATATGACATTTCCACCTTTTTTTTCTTTCAATGCTATGAATAGCTTTCTATTGCCCATCATATGCTTAGAGCATCCACTATCCATATGCCAATTGCTTGATTTATTGGTGGCTGCCATAAATCCCTACACAATATAAGAAAATCACTTTTTCTTAGGTACCCAAGCATACTTGGGTCTTAGGGGGTTAAGAGTTGAAGGGTCAGTCCTTTAATTTGAGGTGAGCCTTCTTAATATAACAATGAATATTAATATGCCCATACTTCATGCAATAGTGGCATTAGATTTTAGACTTGTGAGTCTTTCTCTTATGCATAACCTTCGTATGAGGCCTTCTCATACTTTGGTTATGTAAGTGTATGAAAGTGCATGAATGATGAGAAGTAGTAGAGAATTGCTTGTGTTTGTATGTGTGAGCATGCTTTTATTATACATGTAAGCATGATTGGCCTTCATTGAAGTAGGCCTTGAGCCATTTTATGCTTTCCCTTTGCCTTTAGGCATTGGGAATTTAGTGCTTAAAGCACTTTTCTTTCTCATGACCTTAACACTTAAGGTTTGAGGTGTTGTTGGTCTAACAAATGTAGTAGGTGATGATATGGATGAGAAGGCCCCATTGAAGCCTAAACCATGTCTAATTAAGGGTGGTCTTTGTGATACTATTAGGGTATCCAAGACTTCTTTACCCTTATCAAATTTAGAGATAAAGCTTCTAAGCTCAATGATTTCTTCTTTTAGGGAGTCATTCTCCTTTCTCAATGAAGCTAATGATGAAGATGATTTGAAAAGACTTTCCATCAATTTTTGAGTTCTTCATTTAAAGTCCTCAATTCCCTTACATGATCATTAAGGGATTTGTAATCATCCTATAATTTTGAGTATTTTCTCTTGTAAGATTTCGTTTATGACTTATACCTGTCACATCTCATAGTGAGAGCTTCTAGAAGCTCTTCATCTACATCATCTAAATTATCATAATCTGAATGAGAATGATATGAAATGCTTACCTTATTAGGAGAGTCTTTTTGAGCCATGAAGCATATGTTGGCAATCTCTTCATCCTTTTCATCCTCACTTGAGTTATCATCCCAAGTGGCCTTGAAGCTTTTTCTCTTCTCTTTGTCCCTTTTCTTCTTGTTCTTTAGCTTGGGACAATCATATTTGATGTGGCCTTGCTTGCCACACTTATAATAAGTAACTTTATTTGATATCTCTCTAGGATTAGAAGTTGTCTTTTTGAGGTTTCTTCTTTCTTTTCTTCTTCTAATAAGCTCCTTAGTTCTTTTAGAGAGCATTGCTAGCTTTTATTCCTCTTTGTCACTTTCTTCTTCACTTGAACTAACCTCCACTTCCTTCTTCTTAGAAGTGGACTTGAGTGCCAAAGTCTTCAAATTAGAGTGAACTTTACAAGGTTGGAGATTTGGACTTTATCCAACTTTGAATGATAAAATCTAACTTATAATCTGCAAAACAAAATAACACTTAATGAAATTATTAGAACTGATCAATCTCTATTGTCAAGATCAAAAGAGGTTCATGACTTAGGTTAGATCAACCTAGTCCAACAACGCCTCTTTTTGGAATCAAGTGGCTAGTAAGGAGCAAAAAGGATAATTTTTTGGTATTATCTTAAATGCTCGACTAAAGTCACCACTCCACTTTGGTTGAGACAAAATTCTGGACAAGAAAGGGTTATGGTCCAAATAGTATAACTAAAAGGCCCATAATCACCGCTCGACTTTGGTTGTGGTAAATTTCTAGGCAAGAAAGGGTTATGGTCCAAATATGACAACTAAAAGGCCCAACCCATTTTCATGCCATCAAAGATTGAATTCAAAAATTGGGTACTATATAGGATGAGGTTAGACACCTTTAAATTGCCTATATTTTAAGATCTAGCTTTTGCAAATCTTTGGTTCACATTTATAAGTTCTATCCTTATCAATTAATTAGTTCATTTTAGAACAACCCTAACCATACATGTAACACATGTTCATCCCTTCACATAAAATAATACAAACATTCACCATAGGGATGGGGATACATAATCAAATGCTAAAAGGAAGGTTTATGCAATCATGTAGACAAACACAAAGTAAGAAATCATTGGCCTTCACAACTTGAGAAACTAAGCACAAATTATTCCTTAAAATTAAAATTAAAACATAAAAGAAAGGTAACCCCTAAATTCGACCAAGTCAACCTAATTTGCAAAGACAATGCTATCCTCACCTTGTTTTATGACTACCTTGACTACTTACCCCTAAATGTCCATCATTATTGGCCATAGTATGGGTCAATCATAGCTCAATCAACTACCATAATAATCCCATTATGCTTAAATAAGAAACAAAAAGACTCAATACATGTTAGTAGTGTAGTATGCATCATAAAATTTGTATGTAATGAATAACATGATGGTGGAGACATAAGTCATCATTTAGCATAATGTGGGACATGATTATGAAGTCATAAATGTCATAAAATCTCTTCTAAAATACCCCTAAATATGATTAATATGACAAGGGAAAATAGAGATCAATCCTAACCATAAAAGAGGTTTGGATACATGCTAAAGCAAGAAAATGAGTAGTATGTCAAAAATAATGAGGAAAATTAAATGGGAAAAATTCTAAAATACATAAATATATGTTATTGGTGTTTAAAACCTTCCCCAAATAGGATATCTTGTCAACCTATAACATAGGGATGGTAAGGGGATCAACTTCATCATATGAAAGACCAATAAAACCCCTTCAAAGGGTGTGAGAAGAATGACAATAAAGGAATCAAACAAAACACATTAAGTGATTAATAAACCCAAAGGAAATTAAGGGTCATTAGCTCTAAAGCATTTCTTCATCACCTTCCTCTTATACACATGCCTAAACATTTAAGAAAATGAGATAAACATGGCATTTAAGGTACATTAAACACTCACTAACATCATTTATTCATGGAATATGTCCTAAATATGGTAAATAAAGGTCTTTGTTTATTGCAATCTACCTCATTTCATCCATTTGTGGGCTTAAAAAATTTAAAAAAAATAATTAAAACATGAAAAAATAAAGAAGGAAGCTTTTGTGAATAGTGCTCATATATATCACGTATGGTTTATATAGACAATAAGTGTCTATATAGACCATTGGACTTTTTATTGATAGAATATAAAAATGAGAAAAATAAGGGAATAAAAAGAAAATGAGGAAGAAATGAGGCCTGGATGGGTATGGGGGTTATCTGTTACCCCTTAAAAGCATTAAAAGAGATAAAATCTTCTCCAAAATGCAAAGGTGTTAATACAATGAGTAGTAAAACTTAGTTTTTTTACCTTAATTCCCTTAGGCTAGTGAGTGAGCTCTTTAGTTTTCACAATGGGGGGAGGGGCAGTTTTAGGTTAGAGTTTTCAATTTGGTAACACTTTTTTTTATTGTGTTCTAACCTTTTCCTAACCCTTTAAATAGTGTGGTATTTATAGAGGGAAGGGGTGCATTTATGCCTTGTGGCACATATTGCACTTTATCCCATCCTCCTTCGTTCTCTTTAGGGATAAGATTAATGAATATTATAGAGTTTTAGTGTTTGAAGTTGTGCATACATACCATGGGTTGTTTGTACAAACCATTGCTTATCTATATAGCCATTTAGGCTTTGTTGGTCATTATTGTTCTAGAAGCTTTTTACTTTTTAGCCTATCAAAGATTGTCTGTACAAACCTTCTATTGGACTAGGTTGTTTAACCTAAATCATGAACCTCTTTTGATCTTGACAATCGAGATTGATCAATTCTAATGCTTTCATTAAGTGTTATTTTACATATTATAAGTTAGTTTTTGTCATTGCAAGTTGGATGGAGTTCAAATCTCCAATCTTGTAAAGTTCACTCTAATTCATGATGAGTTTATTGTAAATCGCAACCGTGAATCAGTCACAACAAAGGATGAAGCTAGGCCAAAAGAATTCGTAGGCAACTTCGCTGTCGCGACATACCCAAAGTTGGCAAAGCCTTAGTCACAAAAGAATTTGCAGTATGTGTCACGCCTTAGTTGCAACCAAGACTTTCATAGTGATAAATGAGGGAACCAAAGCCACAACCATAGCTTGCAAAGTGTCCCAGGTATCTATTGAAGATAAAAAATTACAAGGGCAAAAGTTTGTTCGCTACCACAACTCAAGCAATTGAAATTTTCTCTTCAAACAGAGGAATTGATGGTCTCAATTGTGCCCAAGGCATTGATATCTCGGGACTGTGACTTTTTAGAGTGGTTAGAACACAACAATTATATTTTCCTGGATGACCAATGAAAATCTGACATGTGGATTAGTCATTAGACACAAAGCAATTGGAAATTCACGACTGCGAAAATGTAGTAGCGACTGCGACTTTAGCCTGATAAGCATTTAATGCTGAATCTGCCTAGCATATCTTAGAGATTTGTTATTAGTTTTATTCTAGCATCTCTTTAGTGGATATGAGCTATAAATACTCTACCAAATAGATGTAAATGCAAAAGAATTCATTAATTTGTAACCAAACTCTTGCAAATTTGCTATTTATTCTTTCAATTCTTATTTATGCTTTAGTGATTATTTGGTGTGAGCAATAAACACCATTGTAAGAGGTTTTAATGTGAGCCTTGAAAACACTTGTAAGAGGTTTTAATGTGAGCCTTGAAAACACTTGTGAGAGGTTTTAATATGAGTCTTGAAAACACTTGTAAGAGGTCTTTGTGCCAGCCTAGAAAACACAAGTTGTAAAAGTTTAGTGTGAGCTTGGAAACACCTATTGAGTTGAGTGAAACACCCAATTATAGACAATTGGGGAGTGGACGTAGGGTTGGTTAATACTCAAACCACTATAAACACTTATGTATATTATTCTCTTCTTTTATTCAACTTCTTAGACACCTTATCCCTCATTTCAACTTCTTTTTGAACATCAATTCAACCCCCCTTCTTGGTGCCCTAGGCCAACACCTTCCAAGTTGGTTATATAACTAACTAAGTTGGTTGTATAATTAACTAAGTTGGTTGTACAAACTACCCTTACAATCTCACAACAAGGTCTTTTAGTTTGGGTGTTTGAGGTATAGGTTTGATTTTAGGTTTCTCCAAACTTTGCCCCTTCGTAGGCATTATTTCCTTCACCCTTTTGGGATGAATTCAATAAGTTTCTCATTATTGTGTTCATATTCCAATAATAAATAAAAATAAGTTTACACTGATTAATAACATAAAGATGAATAAAATCAAAAGGAATTGAATTAGAAAACCATAATAGTTAATCATGATCCATCTACACCTTAGCTAAAAGAAAATTAGTTCATAGGGGAGAAAAAAACAATCAAACTAAGTTTAATGGAAGCCATGGTCTCTATCTTTAAGCTCCTTAGTTTAAATGAAATCAAACTATAAATGGAATCAAACTATAAAAATATATGAATGAATTCATTAAACAAATTCCTTTAAACTTTAACTCTTGTTTACCCTCAAGTAAAAAATCAATCCCAACTAAGTAAAATACAATAATTCAAACTGTTAAGATCAAGTATCAAGGTCTTTAGGAAAAGTTTATTTCAATTAAGTAAATTGGCTCATAATAATAACAAATTTCTAATTAACGTGCCTTATTCACAAACAAGTAACACAATAGAGTGTGGGTATGTGTTGGTAACATACGTCATCCAAAACTTTAATTTTCAAACACAAAAAATCTAAGTATGATTATACTTTGACTATTTATGAGCCACACTTAACCATAGGCAAGTCTATCCCATCTTTCTCTACTAATATAAATCTTACCAACCTAAGGATCATAAGGTCTTTTAGGCTTATAATGTGAAGTCAGGTTTAAGGCTAGCAAGGAATGGTCAAGTCTAAAGATAAGAGAACGTTATCAAAACATAAGTTATATTAATAATGCAAATTGTAATTGAAGTAAATTGTGCATTTATGCATATTCAATCCTTGTAAGATATCCATAATATGCATAATCTTTTATCGTGGTGGCTAATCATTATTTTATTATTATTTTTCTTTCTTTCTTTTATGTTTTTTACTCATTGACTTGACATAACAAACTTGAATTGAACTTTATATTATCAAAATTTTACACCTATAAAGCCTTTCTTATAACCCTTATAATTATGCATATGAGTAACAACTTACACTATTATATAACCATATTCTAACTACATTCTCTTAATAAAGGAGGTAAAAATTAATTTATGATATATCGTTATAATGAAAGTTGTGGGTTAAAGAAAGAAAAGGCTAAATTATACTTACAAGTGAGCATATATTAAGCTTAAAAAGGGTAACAAAGGATAAAGTAAACTAAGGTATGCATGTTGGTTAAATGAGGGCTAAAGAACGTCTCATCATCTTTTTAGAATTGTTAAGTTTAAGATTTTGCCTCAAAAGATGGTTTAACAAGTTAATATATGTGTTAAAGTATTCACTAACCTAAGTTATGTTTAATTATCAATTTCCATTGTAAAATCCATACTATACCAAGGTGTGCTCCAATTTTTATATTGTGTTAATCAATTATAACAAAACATATTAATAAAAATCATGTTATAGTCATAAGTATATCTAACTTAATTGTGTCAATTTTTATAGAGGTTATCATATTCCTTATTAATTTTTCACCCTAGACCCTAAAACTATCCCTTAATTATCTAAGTTATCAAAATTTATCATTTTAAGCACAAATTAACCAATTTCATAGTAATAACAATTAAGCACATATTAACCAATTTCATAGTAATAACAATTAAGCACATAAAATCCCATAATTCCCTCAAACTTAAGACATCATTGTCCTTTAATGATGACAATAAGTGTAGAAGAAAAAAAGAGAAAGAGTTAAAGGGAACTTCCTTTGTTAAAGGCATAAGTGGCAGAAACAAATTTTGCAATAAAATATAAAAAGAAAAAACAAATGTTGGGAACCTTAGATTATAAAGGAAAGAGTAACAAAAACATAAAATAAAGTAGATATAATTAAAAAAAATGTAAGCTCAAAAACAACGAATAAGGCCATAAACATAAAGAACAAAAACTAACAAACACAAAAATAAATGAAAAAAATGAACATCCAAAGATCAAAGGAAGTGGTCAATAATCTAAAGGAATTAGTGGTTGAGCTAAAGCAAAGCTAACTCGATCAAAATAAGCTTTAATGAAGCCCTTCACATTGGTCATCCTATTATCCAAAATGCCATTCCCAAGCATTTCTTATTTGAAATTCCATCCTTATCAACCATTAAGGGATTAAAATAATTAGAGTTATATATTAGTATCATCCCTTTTGAACTAAGTTAGTCAAACTTTTATCCTGATAAGTTGGATTGAAGACTACTAATGTGTTTACCACATGTTGATTGCAAGAAATAAGTTTAGAATAAGGTACAAAGTTAAAAGATAGAAAAAAAAAACTTTAAAAGATAAAATTGGGCTAAAAGTGATGCCCAAGACTAGTAAATCACAATCAAGCTCCTATGCCCATGATCATTATCCAACTTTTTAATAGAACTAAAAGAAATAGTTTAATATGCATCTTGGATCATGCCCAAAACCTTCAACGTGAAACCAAATTGTAATTGAAAAAGGGCATAACTTTCGAATCTCAAAGAAAGATCTTCAATGATTGGTGAGGAAACCATTTAAAGCATGCCACTTATGTAACTAACCATTTAGCAGTTTGAAGATCACAATTATGACCAAGGATTCCAAATGAAACAAAATGATAGGCTAGTACATGGTCTAAGTCGTAACCCATTAATCTAATGTGATAAATTGCGACTGAGATGATATATTGCAACCATGATCAATATAAAGTTTTGGAGCATTATAATGGCTAGTATAAGGGACCTATTATAGAATGCCATGTGTCACTAATTGTTAGACACATAAGAAGATTATGATCACAAAATGGAGATCCTAAGTGCTAAATGTAAATCGCAATTACGATTGAGGCATTTTGGTAATGAAAATTGTCTATCAAGCATTAAATGCAAGATTTTCTACCATGCTTTTAGAGATTTGATGATAGTTTGTTAGTAATAGCTTTTTGGTGGTTAAAACTTATAAATACTCCATCAAATGGCCTTTAATGTAAGAGAAAAGCCATTATTATACCTAAACTCTTGCAATTTAATTTCTCAAAGCCTCATTTTTTAATACTCTTATACTTTGGTTTGTTGGGATTGCTTTTATTATTATTAAAAAGATTAAGTGTGAGCCTAAACACTTGTTGATAAAGAACCCACTAGGAGACTTGTCTTAGAAACTCTTTATATGAATTATTGTTTTACCCAAGAAAGCTAGAAACCAAGGTATGGATTAAAATATTAGAATCCTAAGAAAACCATGTCTTTAAAACCCAATCATAAAGAGCGACAAAGGTTGATCACTCCCTTTGATAAGTCTAATTTTGTATTCTGCCAAGAACATAAGAAAGCAAAACCTAAAACTTAACAAATCTCAATATTATTGATCAAAGATGTTGTAAATTCGTAATATAAGGCTATGGCTTATATAGAGCCTTACGAAGTGAAGTTTCCTACATATAAAGGTTTAAAATTCCTAAATAAAGTTATATCTAAGTAGGAAACACATTCTAGATAACAATCCTATATAAATATATGAAAATAGATTGCTCTTAAAATGCAAGACTATAGGACATAGTCATGCATTATTGCAATCCCAACTTAGCAAATGTGATGCCTTAATGAACAACTATATTGCTAAGCTATGTGTTTTCAATCTTTACTACTTAAAAGTGCTATCTTGACATAAGGTAGTACGGTATGATGCTCGACCCTTTCTTTAGATGTATAGTCATGTGTTTTAGATTCCTACTACCCACTTAAGACATGATCATGTGTTTTAGGGAGCATGGTCATGTGCCATGTTTCTTCTTTTAAAAATGTTGTACTTCCTTTATAGTTTTCAACTTGAGTTTCCTCCCATGTAATTAAGGTTCCTCTTCATCATTCCCTCATTATTAGAAAGGATTCATTCTCGAATCACCTACATTAAACAAAGATAAATTAAAAATGTTAAAAATAGTACTAATATTACCATAGTTGCTTGAAAAATCAAGCCTATAGGCATTATCATTAATCTTCTCTAAAACATGAAAAAGTTTATCTCCTTTTGGTTGCAATTTTGGTTTCCATTGTATAGGAAACCTTTTTATGAATGTGCACCCAAACCTAATCTCTGAGTTTAAAAACAACCTTAAATCACCCCTTATTAGCTTACTTATCATATTGTTTATTCTTTCTTTCAATGATAGCTTAAACGTTAGCATTAAATCCTTCATAAAATTTGCCTTTTTCTTTCCATCAAGCTTAGCATGCTCACTAATAGGAAATAGTAAAAATGTTGGGTTTTGTAGAATAAATAAAGTAAAAAACAAAAATTTCCTATACATGTAACACACCAAGGATCCATGTGATTCAGTTAAACACATAAGAAAAGATGTGAAATCTACTAATTTGAACAATGGTTGTGTGATTATTATAAAGGAGAGAAGGGGTTTACACTAGTAACACCCTACCTCAAGCTTGGAGTCGGATCTAGACACTACCAAAGAGTAAACATCCTCTATAGGTATCCACATGAATAGGCTAAAATGGGTAGTGTGCTAGCACTAAGGTTTTTGTCTCTCTATAAAATGCTTTCTTAAAAGGCAACATGAATGTTATGTGTTTTTCAAAAAAACACTAAAGCCTATGTATATATCTTAACTATTAAGATATATATGCCAACTATATATCTTTTAGATACAAATAACTTGATATCCTATTTGATTCAATTTTAAGATGATAAGGATATTTAAATATCAAGATAATATCTATAATTATCTTAATATATATCTAAAGAGAGTATAAATACTATTTCTTTTTGGGCTTGTTCTAAGTGTGTGACCCTGGTAGGTTCACATAATGTTGGTAGTGACCCAAAACCTATTTTTAACCATGAGTCATAAGTGACCTTTAGTAAGACATTATGACTAACTAAATTTTGTAAAGGTCCATAATCCGACCTAACATATCATACAAATAGTAGTCTAATCCTTTTGTCATATTATTTCTTAATTAAACATAAGGCATGAAATGTGTCATCCTTAAATAGTTTAATTATTTCTCGATCTCTAAGTAGACTGAAGTAAAATGACATTTAATAAACTTTATCAATTCATTTTTGCATGTCCATGCAATCTCTCAGTCTAACTTATTGAGGTTCCCAAAGATATATTTCTCATAAATACATGAGGGACAAATTCCTTCTCAACAAATTCCTATTGAATGACCCATTTTCCTCTATATCATTTACTTCATGTTCAATATCAGTCTGTATAATCATCCTATTAATGTTGGACTATGTTAAAACATGAAGTTCATCATATTGGAATCCATGCTAATTTTTAGGTTAGAGCATTAAGTTAGTATTATCGCATAAGAATTACTTATGACAATTTATCCATGTGATGTTCTTATAACTAGTTAGTCTAATATAATGTTTCTTAAATATGTAACTAAGTGTTTGATTTAATATACTATACACATGACCAGTAAAACATAGTCATCAATCAAAACACATGCTAGTCCTTATTCATTATTACCCTAAGAATAATGACTGACAAAGGGCAATTTAGAATATAATTTTTTGTATATAAAAGTTTTACTATCAAGTCACATACTTGATGACATTAGGTAGAATTATCTATTCATGGAATTTATCATTTAGTCATAAATAAAATAGATATTTAACAAAGTGCAACCATGATATTATTAAGAAAATATCCATTACAAGCATTGCCCTAGGGCATATAATTAAAAAAAATATCCAAAGGAGTTAAAGAATTAAAGCCATAAACAACTTCAAAAGGAAGAAAAAAAAGTAGTAGAATGAACAACCCAATTGTATGGAAACTCAATATGTACCAAACACTTCTTCCAATGTTTTAAGTTATTTTTAATGATAGTGCACAACAAAGTAGTAAATGTCCTATTAACTACTTCAGTTTATCCATCCATTTGAGGATGTTCAACCATAAAAAATAAGAGTTTAGTTCCCAATTTACATCATAAAGTGCACCAAATATGGTTCAAGAACTTAACATCTTTATCATTAATAATGGTCTTAGGCATGTCATACAAATGAACCACATCTTTTAAAAATAAATCAACAATATGTGTTACATCTTTGATTTTAGAATATGCAATGAAATGAGCCATCTTACTAAACCTATCAACAACAACAAATATGCTATAATTGCCACTTTGAGACCTCGGTAAATCTATGATAAAATCTATGGAAATTTTATTCCAAGGTTAGGTAGGCATGGGTAAAGAGGTATACAAACCATGTGGTTTAACCTTAGACTTTGTTTGCCTACATGTAATGTACTTATCGCAAATATATTACACATCATGCTTTATATTTGGTGAATAATTATGCTCATGCAATATGTCTAAAGTCTTTTGTACACCAAAGTGTCTTATCAAACAACCTCCTGAGTCTCCTTAACAAGTAACTTATGAATGGAAGAAATAGGCACACACAACTTGTCTTTCTTGAATAAGAATCCTTCATGCCTATAAAAATCACCAAACTCATACTTAGTACATGTATCCCATACTTGGCCAAAATCAACATCATTGGCATACTAGTCATTAAGCAAATCAAAACTAAGTAATTTAGTTTGCAAAGAAGTAAGTAATGCATACGTCCTTGATAATGCATTGGATAGTTTTTTTCCTTCCCATCATTGTATTTGATTACATAAGGAAACATTTTAATGAACTCCAACCACTTAGCATGCCTTTTACTAAGCTTACCTTAGGATTTTAAGAACTTCAAGCTCTCATGATTAGAATGAATGATGAAGTCTCTAAGCCATAAATAATGTTGTTATGTTTGAAGAGTTGTTACCAATGCATAAAGCTCATTGTCATAAGTAGGATAGCTTAATGCAAACCCTCTAAGCTTCTCATTAAAATATACAATTGGTTTGGAATCTTGCATAAAACAACCCCTATTCCAACAATAAATGCATCACATTCTACCTTAAAAGCTTTGTTAAAGTTAGGCAAATATAACAAAGGTGCACTAGTTAATCTATCTTTTAAAGTATTAAAGGCTTGTTCATGCATATCATCCTACTTAAAAACAACATTCTTTTTAACAAGGTCATTCAAATGTGAGGCATCAATGAAACTATAATCTTTAACAAACCTTTGATAGAAACTTGCTAGATCATAAAAATTTCTTACCTTATTCACATGCTTAAGTGTAGGCCAATCCTTTATTGCTTCACATTCTCTTCAACAACACTAATATCATGCAAACTAACAACATAGCCAACAAACACTACTAGTCCCATGTAAAATGTGCACTTCTTAAGATTAACGTACAATTAATGCTCCCTTAACACACTGAACATATCATACAAATGTTTCACATGCTTATTCAAAATATTGCTATAAACCAAAATGTCATCAAAGAAAACTACCACAAATTTCCTTATGAAATCATGTAAAACACGATTCATCAACCTCATGAATGTTTTAGGTGCATTAGTGAAACCAAATGACATTGCTAACTACTCATATAATATGTATTTAATTTTAAATGTAGTTTTCCACTCATCTCACTCTTTCTTGGAAATTTGATAATGGCCACTTTTCAACTCAATTTTGAAAAAGAAATACGAGCCATGCAATTCATTAAGCATATCATCTAATCTAAGGATATGATGCCTATACTTAACTATTATCTTATTAATGGCTCGATAATCTGCACATGTGCCATGTTCCATCTTTCTTGGGACTATAAGAACTGAATATAGACTCGCAAAGCCCTTTTGCACCGACTCATCTACTTGCCTTTAGATATGTTTTATTTCTATTGGATTAACTCTATAAGTTGATCGATTTGGTAAAGTTGATCGATTTGGTATGGTAGATCTAGGTATGAAGTTTATTTAGTGTTCAATACCATTTAAGCATGGTAATCCTTAAGGAGTCACTCATATAATAAAGACACAATAACATTAGGCAAAGATGGGTTAAGTTTGTTAGTAGAAAGATAAACATCCTTATACATAAGAACAAGTAGTTGTTTCCTAGTAATCAAAGCACTCTTAACTCACTCTTTTTGTAAACAAGTTATTTTTCTTATTTTTCTCTCTTTTTGTAGACTTTTCTTTTCAATTTTTATTCCTTCCTCACCTTCACTTTTCTCTTTTTTTTTTTGCATACTTTCTTTCTTTTCAATTTTTTTTTCTCTTTCTCACTTTTTTCTCTCTTTCACACACCTTCTTTCTTTTTATTCTTCCTCACAAATTTGCTTGTCTCATTCTACAATCTCTTGTTATTCTTAATTGATCTTTATAAGCTTATAATGGTTTGAGAGGAGTTAGCACAAAACATCAATTATTAAGTACAAAGGAATAACAATTTTTATACCCATTATGTGTGACCCTTCTATTAATTGTATGGTCCGCCAAGCAAAATATGACTTGCATGCATTGGTGTAACGTCATACAAAACTTCATCTTCATATTTTCCAATGGAAAAGGAAACCAAAACTTTCTTTTTAACTCTCATTTCCCCAAAATCATTAAGCCAAATGAGCATATATCGTTTAAGATGCTTCATGGTATGCAAATCTAGCTTTTCTAGTAATAATGTATTAGCAACACTAGTACAACTACCTCCATCAATAACAAAAGGACATACCTTATGCTTTACATTGCATCTAGTATGAAAATTTGCTCATGTTGCTCTTCATCAACATTATTGGGTTGTGCACTTAATGCTCTTCTTGTAATTAGTATATCACCTTGCATAGGACCTTAAATCTCTAAATTTGAACAACCGTCTAATGGTGGGATCACTTGAGCTAACACTTTCCACATCACCATTTTCCATCAATCATGGTCCTCTTGTTTGGATATTGAGAAGCAATATGTTCAAACCTTTGACACCTAAAGCACTTGATATCATGTGATTTAGAAGGAGTTTTGGTTTTGATTTACCTTTTAAAGTAGTAATAAAATCTTTTGGCTTTGTCTCTTCCTCTAGTTTTGTGATGACTTTATTGTCTCTCTAATTAGTGCTCTATAAAAAACTAAATTTGGCTATTATAGATTTGAGTTGCTTCTCCACCTTAATGGCTTTGTGTAAGAGCTCTTTCATCACCACATAGCATCGTAACTCAATAATATCAATAAATTCCTTATTCAAGCCTTTAATAAACCTTGCCATGGTAACCTCTCAGTCTTCCTCTACATTAGCTATTATTATTATTACTCTATCTCTTTGTAGTAGTCTTTCATACTTTTGGAACCTTACACCAAACTTTGTAATTTTCTATGTAAATCATGATAGTAAGGGTTAGGGATAAACCTTCTACGCATTGCCAATTTCATGTCCTCCTATGTTTGAATAGGTTTCTCTTTATGCCTTTGCTTATTGATCACAAATTGATCCCATATATGCTTGGATAGTCAGTGAAATCCACAATTGTCAACTTTACCTTCTTCTCCTTAAAGTACTCATGAAAATCAAACACATGCTCAACCTTTTGTTCCCATTCAAAGTACCTCTCTAGATCATTCTTGCCTTAGAAGGTAGGGATTTCATCTTGATGCCACTTAGGTTGCCATCTCTTTTGAAAGTAGCTTTCTTGCCTTTATTGGATTTCGATTCCTACTAATATGAATCATTTTCTTCCTTCTCTTAAATTATACACCGTCTAAAGGATTTGGAATTTGACAGGGATTGTATGTCATCTAACCTTGCATTCAGCTTTTGAAATTAATCAACAATAGCCTTCATGAACAATTTCATGAAACTAACTTGTGATAGTTTTTCGTTACTCATGTTTATAACTTGCAAAAATTTGTTAATAATAAAGAAAATTGTTTCTCATACACTTCCTTATTTGTTTGCACTCGAATAGATGATGATCACTTGTGTTTCATACAATTTGTTGGCTTTTACCCTCTATGGATCTCACCACTCTTGCCTTTGACCTTTCAAGCTAGCCTTCTTTATGTTCTTAAAAGAATCAAAATCAACAAATCTCAACAGTACTCGACAATTGGTAGCAATCTTAAAATTAGAATCTCAAAGTCTTAATTAAGGCAAAATAAAAATCTTAAGAAAATTTAAATTAATGGAGCCAAGAAAAATAGAAAAACTTCAAAAGAAGTAAAAGAAGTATGAAAGGAATACTATAACATTAGGAGTTAAAGACACAAAAGAAGCAGCTTGTAGAGAGAGAGACAAAGAAGCTCAAACAACTTAATTATGCCCGAAATAAATTAAAACAAGAACCCTTTTTGTTTAGGATATTAAATTACAATTGGCCTTCTTTTGTCTTCGACATTTTTTTCCAACTTATTTTTCTTCTTTTTTTAAAAGGAAAAGATCAAACCTACACTTTGAGTTTAAGTAATGTGAACTCTAATAATGACAATTTAAAACCTAATAATTATAGAGAATTTCAAACTTCAAATAGTATATTAAAGCCCAACACCAATAATTTGAAATCAACGGAATTCAATTTGATTGACACACAACATAAAGAAAAGATAAAGCAACACAATTAATTAGATAAAATGAGGAATTTAGAAAAGATAAAAGATTAGAGAAAATAAGACAAAACAAAGAAAACATAAAATAAAAAGAAAAAATTAATAACTAAAGGATACGTAACCCGATTCTAAAACCAGGTTCTGATACCAATTGATAAAGAACCCGCTAGGAGACTCACCCTAGGAACTCTTTATATGAATTATTACTTTGCCCAAAAAACCTAGAAATCAAGTTATTGATCAAATGATTAGAACCCGAAGGAAACTAAGTCCTTAAACTCAAATCTTAAAGACAGTGCAAAGCTTGATCACTCCCTTTGATAAGTCTTTAATTTTGTATTATACCAAGAACACAAGAAAGTGAAACATAAAACTTACCAAAACTAAATATTACTGATCAAAGATGTTGTAAATTCATAATACAACGTTATGGTTTATATAAAGCCTTATAAAGTGAAGTTTCCTACATAAAAAAGGTTTAACATTCCTAAATAAATTTATATCTAAATAGGAAACACATTCTAGATAAGAATCCTATCTAAATAGGAAAGAAAATAACTCAAAATCTAGCTAACAAAATAAAAAAAATAGATTGCTCTTGAAATGCTTATCTATGGGACACGATCATCCATTGCTATAATCTTAACTTAGCAAATTGTGATGTCTTAATGCACGTTCATGTTACAAAGTCGTGCATTTCTAGTTTTTACTACCCAAAAGAATTATCTTGAGACATGGTCATATGCCTAGATGCACAGTCATGTGTCTTAGCCATGTATTTTAGATTCTTATTACCCACTTAAGACACTATCATTTGTTTTGGGGAGCATGGTCATGTTTCATGTTTCTTCCTTTAAACATGTTATACTTCCTTTATAGTTTTCAACTTGAGGTTTCTCCTATGCAATTAGGGTATAAATGGTTTGGTTTTGGTTTGAAGAAAATCCTTCAATTTTCTCTTGCATTTCTATGATAAATCCTTGCCATGTTTTTTCATCCTTTTAGTGATTGGACCTCCAATCCCTCTATAATGGGTCTTGGAAAGTCTTATTAATATCTTGATCTCCATCACTTGTAATTAATAGTTAAGGGTTAGTTTAGTTGGAAAAATTGATTGTAAGGTTATGTATTAGCCTTAAACACAAAGTGTACTTAAGTTGGGTGGAGGCTAAAACACTAAGTTAAGGAGTGAACTTATAAAGCTTCTAGTGTAAGTTGAAGGATAATAAAAATACCCAATTGTATAATTGGGGAGTAGATGTAGGGTTGGTTAATACTCGAACCACTACAAATTGCTTATGTCTTGATTTTTTTTTCTTCTTTCCTTTCTCGCTTTTAGTTAACCACTCATTTTTAAATTAAATTTATCGGCAATTCAATCCCATGTTAGTGCATAAGGGTTAATAAGTGGTGTTAGAGTTAAGTCTCAATTTAAAGGCTTAATTACTTAAGTAATGATCATGGCTAATGAAAGGATCCACTCTCACCTCAAACCTCACTTTGATGGAACCAATTATACACATTTGAAATATAGGATGGAGGTTTACCTCGATAGTGATCTCATTATTCTATGGAATGATGTTGCAAAGGAGTTGAAGCCACCCATTAGAATGATAGATGGCTTTGAAGAACCTATTCTAAGAGAAGAATGGATTGAAGCATAAATAAGAATAAATGATAAAATAAAAAGGCAATGGCAATTCTTCTAAGTGCCTTCTCATAAAAGAATGTGGAAGAGTCCAACATTGTCAAAGTGTGTGCTTATGGCATTTAGAAAGTATTAGAGAACTAACATGAAGGTACCATGTAAGTCAAATCTAGAAAGAATTAAATGTATGTAATCAAATATGAGCTCTTTATGATGAAACCACATAAGAGCATAATCGATATGACTAATAGGCACTTATCCATTGTTAACATCATGAAGAAGTTGGGAAGACATGTGGCCTTAGAAGACATCTACCATAAGATCTTTAGAGCTTTCCCATTAGAGAATTTTAGAGCTAGATTTGCCAGTGTAGAAGAAGCTAATGAAGACATTAATAAGATTCCAACTAATGTTGCTCTTCACTGAAGACGACTAGAGAAAAGGAAGACAAAAAGGTTTTTGCTCTCAAAAGCACCTCAAAAGAGCAAGAAAATAAGGCAAGCATTAGTCATTCAAATGAGAATGAAAAAGAAGATGAAGAGCTTGCCATGCTCTCTAAAAGAACCAAAGAATTGATAAGAGAAAAAATAAGCTTAATAAAAGGATCATCAAACTTCAACAAAAAAAAAAAAAAATTAACATGTCTTACTATAAATGTGGCAAGAAAGGGCATATCAAATTAGATTGCCTCAAACTCAACAAGAAGAAAAAAAAAAGTGGCCAAGAGGAAAAAAAGGGCTTCAAAGCTAATTGGATTGAGGACTCAAGTGAAGATGAAGAAGAGAATAAAGTTGCCAACTTATACTTCATGGCACAAGAGGACTCATCCAATAACTTAAGTTTTTCTTTCCAATCTTATGATGAAAATAGTTTTGATGATGAGGATGATGAGCTCATGGAAGCCATGGCCTTGAGATGTAATAAATATCATTATGAAATGAAGATAGTAAAGGAAGATTTTTAAAACTTAAATGATATTATTTCTAGCTTGAAAACATCTAATGATGAATTTAAGAAGTATTTAGAATAAATTTCTTCTAAAATCTCCTCTCTTGATTCCTTAAGTAAAAAAAAAATGATTCTTTAAAAATAGGGGTTCTTGATGGAGAAATTCCATATCAAAATTTCATAAAGGGAAAAATGCTTTGGACACAATAATTGTACCACAAAGGCCACCCATTATGAGACATTCCTAGGCTTTGATGGAGCCTCTACATCCATATCCTTTCCTCCCATCTTTATTAATGCTTTTACACTCCCCAAACCTCTAGTATAGAGGTGGTGTACAAGAGAGGTAATCCAAATGCTAAACCTATACAAACGGGTAATAAAAAGTCCCCTCAAAGCTTTAGAGCTAAGCCTCTGATACGTATGAGGGTAACTTATCCCTAACCCATAATCAATGTTAATACCATTACCTAAAGATCTATTAAGAACTAATCGATCAAGTGTCTTATCTCTATTAACAATGAATCTTAGCTTTAGTATAAAGGTCATAAACATGTCAGCATGGAACTACTTCAAAGTGACTCCAAAAAGGAGCTAATGGATGGTCTTTCCAAGCTAAAATTCATTAAGGACAAGACTTATGGACCATGCCAAATAGGGAAGCAACACCAATCTTCTTTTAACATTAAGAATGTTGTGAATTTGAAAAACTTGAGATAAACTCCAACACAAAGGAAGATGAAATTGGAGAGGAGCAACCAATAGAAAGAGAAGCTTAAACTCAACAAGAAGATGATCGAGTTCAAGAGCTACCTAAGGAATGGAGGTATCCTAAAATCATCCTAAAGAGCTTAGCATCGAGGAAACCTATAAGGATGTAAGTACTAGATATCAATGTAAATCCTTAGATAATAATATTGGCTTTAATTTTCAAATTGAATAAAAATTTATTGCTAAGGCTCTTGATGATGATTGTTGGGTGATTTTTATGCAAAAGAAACTTAATCAATTTGAGAGATTAAGTTTGGAAACTTCTTCATAGACCCAAAAACCATCAAATTATTAATTATAAATAGGTGTATAAAAACAAGTTAGATGAGTAAGATTCCATCATAAGGAACAAAGCTAGGTTGATTGCCAAAGGGTACAACTAAGAAGAAGGCATTAATTATGATGAAACCTTTGCCCTTATTACGAGGTTAATGGCTATTAAGATTTTTCTTGTATTTGCACGCCAAGTGAATCTCAAACTATTTCAAATAGATGTTAAAAGTGCAATTTTGAATGATTACATTAAGGAGGAAGTTTATGTTGAACAACCTCCTAATTTCAAGCATCATGAATCTCCAAATCATGTTTTCAAATTGACTAAAACCTTGTATGGTTAGAAAAAAGCTCACAAAGCTTAGTATGAAAGACTTAATGCATTCTTTTAAAAAATTATTTTTAAAGGCAAGGTTGACATAACTCTTTTATGAAAAAGGATAATAATGATACATTTATTATTCAAATTTATGTCGATGCACATGTATTAACAAAAAATACAAAGAATAATAAAGAGAGAGAGAGAGAGAGAGAGAGGGATTAGTTACAAATTAGAAGAAAGAGGGATACATTTTAAGTAATTGGGGCAAACAAGGTTAAGGAATGATAAATTAATCACAAAACCTATATCAAACACTAAGGACACAAATAGAAGTATAAAAAAAAAACTACACAAATAAAGATAAGAAAACATCATAAAACACACTAAATATATAGTATACCTCTAAACTAGGTATCTATATAGATGATAGAGGTATATTTGTATATGATGTAATCTCTATATAAATTCACTAAAATTTAAAACTAAAACTTTACTGTCCATGAAAAAGGTCCTGAGGCATTTGTACGAGTTGAAAACTCTTTGCACAAATCATTATAGGATCTACGTAGATATTAAATAGGTAGTTAATAAGCAAACATTCCAAGGAATGAACAAATCAAGCGTAAATATGATACTAAAAACCATAATAGGGATAATATTTTGCACTTTGAGCATAATAAGGATCATGTGATTTTAACATGGATTAAAGATAAAATGTCTATGGTTTTGCATAATACTACTAATGGCACAAAATTTTTTTAAAAAAAGATATGCTAAAAAATGATCATCAAAGTTTAAAAAGATTTCTTTCAAAGACAAAGTGTAACACTCATTCCCATTTATTAAGCAGGACATTCATGTCCCAGTAACATATGTATATAGGTTGATATATCATCCATACACCATCAAAAGGGATGTCAATAACTTATATAATATACATATATGTTAAATTAAATATGTTCAAGGTTGGTGACCACAAATTGATTCCTATCTAGGTATATGTCTATGACATAAGGGGAGAGAGAGTTGAAATTTATCTGATGACCTATGCTTCATGTCTATATGCAAAACTTTATGCTCTAAAGTACCCAAACCTTACGCTTCAATATCTGAGAAACATAATTGCAATTTGGTGAATCATGACTTATTAAATAAAAACAATAATTAGATTCTTATGACATAACCAATAATCAAATATCATTAGGATACATTACAAGTATAAGAATTGACCATATAAGTGCAAATTCAATAGATTGATTTTATCGTGACCTTGCGAGGCAAACATTACTCTCGATAATTCATGTGATTTAAGTGACATTTGATTTTGCTGGCTAGCATATAACAAGTGAATCATTTCATCAATAACATATGCCAATAGGACATATTGGTCCCTTTTCTATGTGATTTGCAAGTGTTTGACAAGCCGATCACAACATCCTTTTAATTCTATATGCAAGTGTTCATTCATAATGGTATACCAAGTAATCATTAAGATCAAATAATTCCTAATTGACTTGTATTCACATGTAAAATATCACAATTTAGTCTTATATATATGTAATGGAACACAATCATATCATAAAATCATCATACATACACATTAGAATCTAATTATGGCTTTTACTAACCTTTAATGCGACCAACCTTTATGGTAGCTTTGAACCTCTCACTTGGGCTTCCTAAATGTGTTGAGATCCTAAAATTTGATACATATATCATTACAAAATGTCAAAATGAGTTTGCATGCATGGTATGCAACTATGGCCATGTTCCATGCAAATGGACCTAGTATTTAAGCTTATATGGCAGCCTAACCTTGTTATACTCTCATAGAAATAACTCTTGATATACTTATCCAAATGACTTTATTCTTTTTATACATAAACTAAACACATAATGATACAACATATCCAAAATTCAGGTTAAATATAAGGCTTGTAGAAAATATGGTGAATTTTTGAATTTTACCCTATTTCAATATGATATCAGTCTAATTAGACCTTACAATGTTGGGCATATCTCAAATTGCCCAAATCCAATTGCAAAAATGATTTACTAGAAGTTAGAAAACACATAAAGGAACATTTTTCACAATTTTATATATTATCGAATTCAGTCTATAAGGCTACCAAAATAAATGTCCAATCTTATGGTGAGCTGGTTTCAACACATTGAGAATCAGTGACAATGAAGGAGCAATATCTCATCAACCATGAATATTTGGAAAAAATATTTTACAAGAATGTATATTAGACATAAAAATATAACTTTCAAGTTTTGCACATCACCAATTCCCATTATATGGCCATCAAATTCTTGAAAAATATAACTAAGAAATTGAACATATTTCATCAAGCTCAAAGTCAGTCATAATCAAAAGCAATATCTCATTCCACATAACAAATTAGGCAAAAATGTTTTACATGAATGTAGATGGGATATAACCTTATAAATTTTATATTTTCAACTTTGTCTAAATCAACACATAAGGTCGTCAAAATATATGAAAACAGCTAGACTGAGGAGATGTTGGCTGATTGTAAACCAGCTCTAATAAAGGAGCCATAGCTCTTCACACACACCAAATTAAGCAAAAATGCTTCATATGAATTTGGATGATGCATAAACCTGTAACTTTCATGGTTTACACTTTTCATAACTCCTCTTCTAGTGTTATCAAATCATGGTGCAAAAATCTTCTCTAACAACAAAACTAACACAATCAGTTCTTGTTTCTTTTGAGCTTCAACTTCCGTACATGACCTCTACCTCAAATAGTCCATAATTCTTACTAATTATGCATTTTTTACATGTTATGAAGGAGAAATTTCATATAAGAAGAAGATAAAATCACTTACCCTTTTTGCCAAAACTAGAAAAACATCGAGTTTCCTTCCTAGTTATCTTACTTTTCTTCTCTTCTTCTTCTTCTTCTTCTTCTTTTTCTCCTTTCTTTCTTTCTTTCTTAGCTCTCTTTCTTTTGCTACACCCTATTGTTTTTACCTCTTTAATATACTCCTAAAGGAGGAGAAATTTAATTTGTAAACTTATTCTAATAAGACAAAATCATGATGGCTTACCACCATTGGCTGGAAGTTTAATTTTCTTCTTTTAGTCCCTCTTCTTCACTCCTTTATCACCTCTATCCATTTCCTAATCCCCATATGCTCCTTATAGTTATAAATAAACTCTAAAATAGTATTATTTATGATACTATAAGATGCACACAACATATGATAATTTGTTATGTAGTTATGCAAACATCACATATATGTTTATGTGTCCCAAATATAATGGTGCAAGTGTCATCATCATGCTTATCAAATTCACAAATCTAAATGATCATTAATTCAATTCATATGTTCATATGGGATTGCAAATCATTTACATAATGAATATGTTCATGTTAGGGTGCTAATGAATGAAGAAAGGGATGTAACATATCTTCCCCTCTTTTAAAGAATTTCATCCTCAAAATTCAATATCTGTAAACAAATATGGACATTGTCATTTCATGCCCTCTTCAGTGTCTAATGTAGCATATTCTTGTGAGTGGTTTCTTTATAACACCTTAACCAAAGGGATTTCTCGATTTCGTAATTGTTTTGTCTTATAACCAATGATTTTCACTAGCTCTTTAACATAACTTACATCATCTACAATTATTATAGTTGGATCCCTAAGTATATGTGTAGGATTAGACCCATACTTTCTGAGCATAATGTTTCCCCTTCTTGCTAAATCAAATTATTCCTTTCCATGGTGAAACTTGAAGGAACACTTTATCTCCCACT
Organism: Omphalea diandra; assembly: GCA_949677035.1. Taxonomy (NCBI): domain Eukaryota; kingdom Viridiplantae; phylum Streptophyta; class Magnoliopsida; order Malpighiales; family Euphorbiaceae; genus Omphalea; species Omphalea diandra. The sequence goes on along the minus strand of CATIWR010241481.1, from coordinate 29,237 downwards.
TCATATTTTATTTCTTTTCTATGTCAATTTGTATAAGTTTTTTACCTGTCTTGTGCTACTTTAAGTTTGCACTTGATTACTTTCATCATGTCACAGTGTCCAACTCTAGTTCTAGCCCTTCTAAAGCATGTGTCCCTTCTTCATCCTAATATATAGGACTTCGACATTTTCTTCCATATAATGCTTCATATGGTGTCATTTGTATACTGTTATGATAATGGTTATTATAAGCAAATTTAATAAAGGCAATAGATTCATCCTATACACCTTTAAACTTTATCACATAAGCTTGAAGTATGTCTTTAAGTGTCTGAATGGTCCTTTCTGATTCCCATCTGTCTAATGATAAAAAGCAATACTAAAGCTCAACTTGGTACTCAAAGCCTATTACAAACTGATCCAAAATCGAAATGTAAATTGTGGATCTCTATCTGATAGACATTGAAACGCCATTTAATATAATAATTTCATCTATTGGCCTAGGTTGGTCACATCTAAGTCAAAGGTCTCTTTTGATCTTGACGATGAAGATTGATAGGTTCTAACATCTTGTTTTAGTGTTGTTTTTATATTTTTTGAGATAGGTTTGCATTGGAAGTTGGATGGAAGTCTAAATCTCTAACGTTAAGTAAGGCATACCAATTCTTAGTCAATAACCTCTAAATCATGATCGCGACCTTGCAATAAGGATAGACAAACTTGAAACAGATGAATTTACAAAGCAAATTACAGTCACAATCCAACCAAGGAAGACACGATTTTCATACAGAGTAATTCATGGTGATGTTCGCGTTCCCAGTCACGACCATAACTTTTGTAATTGTATGGAAGGAACCAAGTCTACAATCAAAACTTGCCAAATGTCTAAGATAATCATTGGCATATCAAAATTGTGAGGGTGAAAAAGTTGTTAAGACTATGACCCATTAAAGCATTTTTTCCTTATCAAACAGAAGGATTCATGGTCACTGTCACATCCAAGAACAACCTTAATCGCAACTGTGACTTTTAGTTGGTTGGATAAAGACAATGACTATTTTTCTTAGTAAACCAATAGTAGCATGCCACGTGGACTATCTATTAAATAGAAAATGGGGTTCTCCATCACAATTTCAGTCTTTTTAGTGTAAATTGGAAATTCGCAATAGCAAAATTAGTCTAACAAACATTTAATGCAAAATCTTCCTAGCTTACCTTAGAGATTTAGGCATAGTTTGTTAGTAACGTCTCTTTGGTGGTTATTGCCTATAAATACTCCACCAAATAGACATGAATGTAAGAGAATATTATTAATTATAGCCAAAATCTTGCAATTTTACTTCTCAAACTTTTATTCTTTATATGTGAGTTTTTATTATAGGGTGTAATAATTAAACACTATTATAATTGGGTTTGAGAGTTAGCCAAGCTATTAAAACTCTTGTATTAGGTTAAGTGTAAGCTTCGAGAAAACACTTAAGTGAGGCTTTTGTGTGAGCTTTAAAACACAAGTTTTAAGGTTATGTGCAAGCCATTAAAACACATTGTACAAGTTTGGTGTTGGAAACACCACTTTGACTTAGCAGAACACCTAATTATAAAGAATTAGGGAGTGAACATAGGGTTCATTAACACCTAAACCACTATAAAAATATTGTGTGTTCATTCATTTTACTTCTTTTTCAATCTCCCAAACACTTTATCTTTCCTATAAATTTTCAAATTCCCACTAATTCAACCTCATTCTTAGCGCTCAAGGGCCAACAAGTGGTATTAGAGCAAGGTTCTCATTAAAACTCATAATTGAGTGAACAAAGACCATGACATAAGAAAGAATCTGCACCCATCTCAAACCATACTTTGATGGATCTGACTATACACATTGGAAGTATAATATGGAGATATATTTAGAGAGTGATGTGGTGGATCTTTGGGACATTGTGGTAAAAGAATAGAAGCCTCCTACTAAGTTGGTTGAGGGAAGTGAAGAGTTAATCCCAAGGGAAGAATGGGTGGAAGCTCATAAAAGATCAAAAGGAAGAATAAAAAGGCAAGGGCAATCCTTCTTAGTTCCTTGTTAAGGGAAGAAATATGAAGAGTTCAACATTGTCTCACAACTCATGGAATGAAGGCTTTGTAGAATACCATGAAGGCACAACATTGGTGAAATCCAGCAGATTGGAGATATATGTGACATAATAGGAGTTATTCATGATGAAGGACAATGAAAGCATCACCGATATGACAAATAGACTCCTATCCATTGACACAAACATGAAGAAATCTAGAAGGATACTCACCGATCATAAGGTAAGCTCTAAAATACTTAAATCCTTACATCTTAAAAAATTTGGTGCTAGGGTATTTAGCATAAAAGAGTCAAGTCCATAAATTGGAAAAGTGCAAATAGATGTCTTCATAGGCAAGCTTCTCACTCATGAGCTAGCCTGGTTAAAGGATAAGGAGATGAAGGAGATAAAGAAGATGATAGAGCAAAGGGACAAGAATGATAAAACAAAGAAGAAGACTTTAGTTTTCAAATCTTTATCCAAATATAAAGAAGTGGAGGTTGTCTCAAGTGACGATGATAGTGAAAAAGGAAAGGAGGAGCTAGCTATGCTTTCTAGAAGAACCAAGGAATTAATAAGAAGAAGAAAGGATAGAAGGAACTTCAATAAGACATCTCCTAACCTCAACAAAATAATGAGTGAGGTAACATACTATGTTCGTGGCAAGCAAGGCCACATCAAGTATGATTGTCCTAAGCTAAAAAAGAAGAAGAAAGGGGATAAAGAAAAGAAGAAGAGCTTCAAAGCTACATAGGATGACAACTCAAGTGAGGAGGAGAAAGATAAGGAAGTGGCAAATTTATATTTCATGGCATAAGATGATTCCTTAAATGGGGTAAGTTTTGCACCCCCATTCTTGTGAAAACTATGATGTGTTAAATGACGTGGATGATGAGCTCTTGGAAGCTCTTACCTTAAGATGTGACAAATACAAGTCACAAATGAAAACTTACAAGAAAAATTATTCTATACTAGATGATGAATTTAAATTCTTAAATGATCTTGTAAGTGAGTTAGGGACTTCTAATAAAGAACTCAAAAAGTCCTTTAGAGAGTCTTTCTAAGTCTTTATCCTCTCTTAATTCTTTGAGAAAGGAAAATGATTCTTTAAAAGGTGAAGTTATAGAACTTAGAAACTCCATCTCTAAAATTCACAAGAGGAAGGAAGCTTTAGATACATTAATTGTATCTCAAATACCCTCATTTGTTAGACATGGCCTTAGCTTTAATGGAGCCTCCTCATCATCTAATCCCCCTCTCACTACTTTCATTAGAGCTTCAACACCTCAAACATCTAATATTGAGGTAGTTGGGTGGAATAAGCCACCAATGCCCAAGGGCAAAGGGAAGGCACATGAAGGCTTAAAGCCTATGCCAAAAAAGGCTAACCATGCATACATCTACACTAAGAAACATGATCACCCCAACACATATAAAAAGTTCTCTTCTACTTCTAACCATTCATGCACATGCTCACACTCACATCATCATAGTATGAGAAGTATCCTTACTCATACCAAAACTATGTATAAGAGGAAGACTCATAAGTCTAAACTCTAATGTCATTATTGCATGAAGTTTGGTCATATAAATATCTATTTTATATTAGAAAGGCTCACCTCAATTTTGAGGACCTTTTTAGGCCTAACCTCCAAGGACCCAAGTATGTTTGGGTACCTAAACAAAAGTGACTTGTTTATGTTGTGTGGGATTGTATGGCAGCCACCAGTGAAGACAATGATTGACATGTGGATAGTGGATGCTCAAAGCATATGATAGGTAACAAGAAGCTATTCATGGCCATAAAAGAGAAGGAAGGTGGCAATGTCAATTTTGGGAACAATGCCAAGGGTAAAGTATTGGCATTGGAACAATTGGTAAGAATAGTTGTTCACTTATTGATGATATTCTTCTTGTAGATTATTTACAACATAATTTTCTTAGTGCAAGTCAATTATGTGATAAAGGTAAAAAAGTCACCTCTGACCCTAGAGAATGTCGAGTTACCACTTTGGTAGATAAAAAGGTAGTCTTCAAAGGAGAAAGAAAGGGAAATACCTGTTTAATTGACTTAAACAATTTGGCTAACTAATCTTTCAAGTGTCTTGTGTCCCTTAGCAATGAAGTTTGGCTTTGGCATAAAATACTTGGTCATGCTAGTAAGGAACTCCTTCAAAGCCTATCAAAAGGAAAGCTAGTGGAAGGTCTTTCCAAGCTAAAATTCTCAAAGGACAAGACATGTGGACCATGCCAAATGGGAAAGCAACATTTATCTTCATTTAAGGCAAAAAATGTTGTAAGTACATCTATACCTCTTCAACTTATCCATATGGACTTAATTAGACCTACTAGGAGTGCTAGTTTAGGTGGAAAATATTATGCATTTGTCTTAGTTGATGATTATTATAGGTTTACTCGGGTATCCTTTTTAGCTCATAAGCATGACACTTTTGATGCTTTTGAAAGTTTTATAAAAAGAATTCAAAATGAAAAGGGTTGCTTCATTTCTTCTATAAGGAGTTACCATGGAAAGGAATTTCAAAATGAATCTTTTGAATTTTATTATCTAAAGAATATGATTTCTCATAATTTTTCAACTCCTAGAACACCACAACAAAATGGTGTTGTCTAGAGGAAAAATAGAACACTAGTAGAGATGGCTAAAACTATGCTCAATGAGTATTCCTTGCATGATTACTTTTAGGTCAAAGCCATCAATACTTTATGTTACATTGCTAATCGTGTTTTCAAAAGACTCATTCTTAATAAAACTTCTTAAGAGCTTTGGAATGGTAGAAAGCCTAAGTTGTCATACCAAAGAGTTTTTGGATGTAAGTACTACATCTTAAATGCCAAGGACAATCTTGAAAATTTTAATTGTAAGATAAATAAAGGTATTTTTTTAAGATATTCAACCTCTAACAAAGCCTATAAAATATTCAATAAAAGAACTATAGTTATTGAAGAGTCTATGAACATTGTGTTTGATGAATCTAGTAAACTTGTTCTTAGGAAAGGTTCTCTTATTGATAATCTTATAGGTGACTTTGAGAAAATGGAGTTGGAGTCAACTTCAAGAGAGCTTGTTAAAAATTGTGATGAAGACAAGTCATCAAAAGAAGAAAAGGAATCCCAATCATAATAAGTAGAAATTTCACATCAAGATTTTCCCAAGGGTTGGAGATTCTCCAAACATCACCCAAAAGATCTAATTATTAGCAATACATCCAAGGGAATAAGTATTAGATCTCAACTTAATGTTTTAAATAATAATCTTGCATTTGTTTCTCAATTTGACCCAAAATCAATTGATGAGGCTCTTGATGATGAAATTTAGGTGATTGCCATGCAAGAGGAACTCAACCAATTTGAGAGAAACAAAGTATGGAAACTTGTTCCTAAGCCTAAGGAACATCCTATTGTAGAATGCACGTGGGTGGTTAGGAATAAGTTAGACGAGCAAGGTTTCATTACTAAAAATAAGGCTAGATTGGTTGCAAAGGGGTATAACAAAGATGAAGGCATTAATTATGATGAAACTTATGCCCCCGCAGCAAGATTAGAGGCTGTTAGGATTCTCTTAGCTTATGCATGTCACATGAACTTTAAACTTTTTCAAATGGATGTTGCAAGTGCATTTTTAAATGGTCTCATTGAGGAGGAAGTTTATGTTGAATAACCTTATGGTTTTAAATCTCATATTTTTCCAAATCATGTTTATAAGTTAAATAGAGCCTTATATGAAAGGCTTAGCTCATTTCTTTTACAAAATGATTTTGAGAAAAGGAAGGTTGATACTACTTTGTTCGTTAAAAGGCACAATAAAAACACACTCATTGTATAAATATATATTGATGATATTATATTTGGTGCTACTAATGAATCTCTTTGTAAGGATTTTGTCAAGTGTATGACTAAGGAATTTGAAATGAGTATGATAGGAGAGCTCAAGTTCTTTCTTAGCCTACAAATCAAGCAAACTAAAGAGGGCATATTCATCAACCAAGCCAAGTACACAAAGGATATACTCAATAAATTTGGCATAGAATGATGGAAAGTAGCAATGACAGTAATAAGTCCTACCATCAAACTAGACAAAGAACAATCGGGTAAGCCTGTTGATGAAAAGAGATATAAAGGTATGATTAGTTCGTTATTATATCTCACTTCCTCTAGACCCAATTTCATGTTTAATGTATGCATGTGTGCTAGATTTCAATCATGTCATAAAGAATCACATTTTAATGTTATTAAAATGATTCTTAGGTATTTACATGGCACATTGAACTTATGTTTATGATATCCTAGGAATTCATTTTTTAGCCTCTTAGGATATTCAGATGTGGATTATGCCTGTAGCTTACTAATAGAAAAAAAAACATTTTTGAAACTTGCCAATTTATAGGCAAATGTTTAGTCATTTGGTTTAGTAAGAAGTAAGTTTCAATTGCCTTGTCCACCACTGAAGCAAAATATGTAGTTGCAGGTTGTTGTTGCACCCAAGTTCTTTGGATGAAATAACAACTAAAGGATTATGGCAAAGTTATTGATCACATTCCCATCAAATATGACAACACAAGTGCAATAAATCTTTCAAAGAATCCCATCCAACACTCTAGGAGAAACACATTGACATTAGGCATCACTTTTTTAGAGATCATGGCCAAAATGGTGATGTAGTACTGGAATTTATTGACACTGATCATAAACTTGCATATATTTTCACTACACCCCTCAATGAAAAAAGGATGAACTTCATTAAGAGGGAGCTAGGAATGCTTGATGGAAGCTCCCTAGAGTGAAAATGATATCTTATAGGATGTTCCTTATTTAGTTTATTGTTTTGAGTAATTGAATGTTATATTTGATAGATGTGTACTATACTACTTTGCATGTCTTAATTCTTTATGCAAATGTGCTTCTCTACGCCAATTTGCATGAATTAATCATAAATACATTAAATGGATCATAATTAAGAAGGACAATTCTTATATCTTGTTCATTTCTTTTCTTGCCTCGTAATTTGTGGTCGCTACTTTCCTTTTGCGATCGTAACTTACAGGCACTTGTCAAACTTTATGTCATATGTCAAATTAGTGATCGTGATCTCAATTCACCATCATGAATTTTTTCAAAATTCAAAAGTTTTTACCGTTGACTCTTTCGATTTTTAAGGAATTCTCTTATCTGTTACTCATATTTTTTGTAATTAGCAGCTACAATTTGAGGTTTGTGGTCGCAAATTTGAGTAACTACCAAGCATTATCTGATTTGATTGCCAACCAATGGCACTCCCTCATTTATTGCGAATTTGAAAGTTTATTACCATTTTTGCAATAGATTTTTACTATTTAAACCCTTATAACACTATTCCATCTCACTTTTACACATTTTCTTTATCTCTCTTCATTTTCTAGTCTTAAACCTTCTACCATCTTCACTCTTCTCTAATGGCACTCAAAACGCTCTGTAGAGCAAAGAAAGGAAAGGGATAGCCCAATCCTCTGGTGCTCCTGACCTTCATTTGATGAAAGGGATCACCAAAAAAGAAAAAGATCGTTACAAAGCCAACTCCTCTAATATTATCCAACCCAACAAGATTCCTTCAACCTTTCTCCTTGAATCCTTAGGAATCAAGGATGAAATTCATGCCTACTTATCCAACTTAGGCTGGAATAAGTTTATTTTTCGAGATGAACTTGGATATGAAGAAATTGTTAGGGAGTTCATGTACATGATCACATTGAGTCGAAGAGCCAAATCTAAAACAGGTCAGTATGGGTTAATTTTTTGGGCTTTTGAGGACCTTTTCTTTATCACATTTGAACAACTCTCTAACCTTTATAATATTTAAGTATGAGGTGATATTCCTTTCATCATCTCTACACTTGATATCATCTACTTCAAATTCTGGTATGAAATATCCATTGAAATCAAATATGACCCAAAAAATCTTTGGCTAAGTATATCTAGACCCTTTTAAATTAGCTCATTCATCGTATCATCACCTTTTCTGTGAATGCCAGAGGTGATGGGAATGAAAATGTATCTCAAAAGGACCTAGTCTTTCTTTTTGACTTAATACAAAACCCATCCAAATCGACTGATACCTTGTTGATCAATTAATTCACATGAGTACCAAGTCCAAGGGCTAATTTCTTCTACCTCTCATGCACAACAATTTATAGGTATGTGGGAGCACTAAAAGAGGAAAATGAAAAATTCTTCATAAAGAAATATTTGTCATCCCATAATTTCCTTGACTTGTCTTACCTCATCAATGCAAAGGCTATACATCCATATTCTTATACCTATGCCTTGGGTTCTTTTGAGGCTAAAAAGCTTGAAACTTCTAAAGCCTAAAAAAGTAAGAGGCTTGTGATAGAGGAGGGTACCCAAGCAATTCCATCTTTCAAGCCTAAACCTAAAACCAAATCCTATGCCATCTCTCTATCCTCCATAAAGAAGAAAGTTGACAAAGTCATAAGGATGATCAAGAAGAGATTTCTTTTACTTTCCCACCTCTATAGTGACTTGGTGGATCTTCAAGAGAAGGTAGGTGCTACTCCTTGCCACCTCCCTGATTTTAAAGATTAGGAGGATACTCTAGAAGAACAAAAAGATCAAGAGATGGACGAAGGGGATGAAGTATAAGGAGGAGGTGTAGATGAAGAAATTGTTAATTCTGGAGATGATGATAGTTCTTTAATCTTTTCATGTTCTTTCATAGGCTTGTAGTATTTTCTTTTCTTTTACTTTCTTTGTTTGTTTTGTGAGTTTATGATCCCATATTTTTCTATTTATGTTTATCTATATAAATAAAATTGTTCACAATATATATTTTATGTGTTTGTTTATGATGAATGATTGCTTTTCTATTTACTATCCCAATTCCTATTTGAATCATGTCATATATGCACTTTTACTTCCTTTTAACTTATACCCTCTTTTTTATCTTGCCAAAGGGGGAGAGAAATAGAAGTAAAATAAATTATATGACATATAATCAAAAGAAGTATAAGTTGAGGGGGAGAAAACTAATAAAAAATGTAAATCTTTGATAAACTTAGTTTCTCAACAAGTATTCTGTTAAAAAATGTTAACCATCTCAACTTCACACTCATGCAATTCATTTCCTTCAGTAAAATCAATCTAAGTTGTCAAAATCAAAAAGGGGGAGATTGTTAGACTAGGTTAGTCAAACCTAAGTCAAAGGTCTCTTTTGATCTTGATAATCAAGATTGGTACGTCTAGCATCTTGTTTAAGTGTTATTTTTGTAGTTTTTGAGATAGGTTTGCATTGGAAGTCAGATGGAAGACTAAATCTCTAACATTGAGTAAGGCATACCAATTTATGATCAAGAACCTCTAAATCGTGACCATAACTTTACATCAAGGATGGATGAACTTGAACTAGATGAATTTATGGAGCAAATCGCAGCCGTGATCTAGCTAAGGAAGACATGATTGTCATATAGTATGATTCGCAGTAACATTTGCGTTCTCAGTCTCAACCACGACTTTTGTAGCTTTATGAAGGGAACCAAGTCTACAATTAAAACATGCCAAGTGTCGAAGATAACTGTTGGCATATCAAAATTTATGAGGGTGAAAAAACTATCAAGACCATGGCCCATTGAAGCATTTTTTTCCTTATCAAACAGCAGGATTAATGGTCACTGTTGCATCCAAGAAGAACCTTAATTGCAACTATGACTTTTGGTTGGATAGATAAACACAATGACTATTTTTCTTGTTAAACCAATAGCAACATGCCACGTGAACTACTCGTTAGATACAAAATAAGGTTTTCTGCCATGATTTTAGTCTTTCAAGTGCAAATTGGAAATTCACGACCACGAAATGCCAGTCACGACCGCAAAATTAGTCTAACATGCATTTAATACAAAATCTTCCTAGCTTACTTTAGAGATTTAGGCATAGTTCGTTAATAAAGTCTCTTGGTTCTTATTCTCTATAAATACTCCACCAAACAAACATTAATGTAAGAGAATATCGTTGATTATAGACAAACTCTTGCAATTTTACTTCTCAGCCTTTTATTTTGTATATGTGAGTTATTATTGTTAGGTGTAAGCAATAAACACCATTGTAATTGGGTTTGAGAGTTAGTCTAGCTATCAAAACTCGTGTATTAGGTTAAGTTTGACCTTTGAGAAAGTACTTGAGTGAGATTTTTGTGTGATCCTTAAAACACAAGTTGTAAGGTTGTGTGTGAGCCATTAAAACACATTACACAATTTTGGTGTAAGCTTAAAAAAAAAACCACTTTGAGTTAGTACAACACCCAATTGTGAAGAATTGGGGAGTGGACATAGGGTTCATTAACACTCAAACCATTATAAAACTATTATGTGTTCATTCCTTCTCTTTCTTTTTCAATCTCCCAAACACTTTATCTTCCCTCCAAATTATCAAGTTTCCACTAATTCAACCCCCTTCTTAGTGCTTAAGGGCTAACATCATCTACATATTTATTGGCCAAGTGCTTAAGTGAACTACCCTATCGAATAAGCAAGAGCGAGCTGATTTAGTTAGCCGATCAATGATCACCCATATAACATAATTCTTTTTTAGAGTTTTTAATAACCTATATACAAAGTCCATGGTTATTCTCTCATATTTCCATATTGGAATCATTAATGGTTTTAATTTTCCAACTAGTGCTTGATGTTCAATTTTGATATGTTGACAAGTCAAACATGTTGAAAAATAGGCTACTATACAAATCAAATGTGTGGATTATTCATTTATTTTTGCACTTAGGTTTAATTTTTACTACTTGTCATTCCCCTATTCAATCCCCTCTTCTAGGGTATTAAGGACAATAATTGGTATCAGAGTAGATCTCTTAATCAAAGCTTAAGTGCATAGAGCAAAGATCATGGGAAGTCACGAAGAATCACAATCCATCCATAAGCCTCATTTCATTAAGGGAGATGAATATGGATTTTGGAAGAATTGCATGGAGATCTGCCTTAATAGTGAAACCATTAACCTATGGGACATTGTTGAGGAAGGAAGAGAAGTTCCAACAAAGCTAGTTGGAGATTGAATTGTAGCTAAGCCAAAAAGTGAATGGATTGCTGAAGAAAAGAGGACCAACCTAAAAAACAAAAAATAAATGCAATTTCCTTTTTGTGCAATCCATGAGTTTCAATATGCTAAGTTGCAAATGTGTACATGAACTAAAAAGATATGGGACACGTTGTAAACTCAATATGAACGAACCAATGAAGTAAAAAAGAAAAAGATACAAATGCATACATACATGTACAAAACATTTGTATACCAACCTGGTGAAAACTATTACTGGGATGTGCAATAAATTCACGGATAATGTAGGCATTCTCAAAACTTTAAGGAAGTCATATACAAATAAGGACATGGTAGTAAAAATTTTGAGAACACTTCTTAAAGATAAGTGGGAAGTTAAGAAGACATCTATAGAAGAAGCCAACAAACTAAAAGTCTTATCACTTATTGAGCTTATGGGAAAACTATTGGCTCATAAAATCACTCTTGAGAAGCTTGCTGAAAGCGTAGGAATGAAAAAGAAACAGTTGGCATTAAAGCCATACAAGTACGTTTTAAAACTCTTTCTACTTCTTATTTATTAATGTCATCCCCTTTTAGTGATCATGAATATAGTAGTAAAGATGAGCATATTACCTTCATCACTAACCAAGTAAAGAAATTCCTTTCAAATAAGGGTAGAAAGTTAAGGAACTATAAGAAGAAAGGCACCAAAAGTCAACTCACCTATTATGGATGCAATGAGAAAGGGCTTATAAAATTAGCTTATCCTATGATCAAGAAAAGTAAGCACCCTTATAAAAAGTATACCTCCAAGAAAGGAAAGGAAGTATACAAAGCTACTTGGGATGACATTAGTGGTTTTGAACCTGATAGAGATGAAATAATAAAAGAGCTAGTTAATCTCTATCTCATGACAATTGGGGAGCAGTCAAATGAATCCTCAAGTGAACACACATCCAATAATGACAGTGATAGTGATGGTGACAAAGAAGTAAATCCTTTTGACTCCCATTCTAAAGATGTTGTACCTTATCATTACCAAACTCACTATACGCATTAAAACACTTAAGTTTAATACCTCTAATCTTAAAAAAAAAAAAAGAATAAATCCTTGAAAGAAAGTGTTAAGAGTCAAGAAACTCTAGCTAAAGAGGTAGAGTCTCTCACAGTTGAGAACCTTAAGTTAAAAGAAATTCTCAACAAGTTCATTAAAGGAAAGGAGAAATTAGACTCCATCCTTGAGGCCCAAATGAGGCTATATGGATTAGGCTATAATGCTACCACTTCAATGGCTCCATTAACTTCTCAAATGGTCTTTGTTAAGGTTAAAGTGAATAATGTTTTTAACTATGTTATGAAGCAAAAAGTTTTCAAAAAGGGAAATGCGACTAATAATGGCTCAAGAGGGAAGTCTCAACACAATCACACACTATTGAGCAATGCTTCCATAAAGCGAATTATGCTTACATGTATCACTCTTACAAGCCTAAGATGTTGATTTGGATGGAGATGAGGTAACCCAAGAGGAGGGGAGAATTGGGTTATAAATAAAAACAAAAACAAAATTAACAAAAGCAACACACAAAAATTAACACAGATTTTTATAATGGTTCAACAATGTGCCTACTCCACTCCTTAAGCTTTCACTTAGGCCTTTTTTTATACTTTTTCCAAGCTTAAGAAAAGCCTTTCCTTTTCCAGGCTAAAGAAAAACCTTTGCAACTACTTTCTTTTAACAAGGAATAAGAGAGCTAACCCAACCCTTGGTATTTTTCTAAGGTATAATACCAACCTTTTAATCATTAACAAAGATAGATTTAAGTAGTGTCAATGCCTTTCAAATTAGGTAGCAATTACACTTCTAGTGCTCAAGAAAACCTACTCTCATATAGTTATAAAATAATCTTCACTCTACCTAAATACAAAGCAATACCAAAAAGGTTTGCACAATTAAACTTGCAATATATTTTTTAGTTGATTACAAATATTCTTTAAAGTTTCATCAATCATTTTATCTTCATAAATGCTCCTTATATAGCCAAACTCGAAAACTAGGTGTTGGTATAGTTGATGTTCAATCTAACAATTTTTCTACAAACTAGCTGTTAAAAGTGACAACGCCCATTGATTCTGAGCAATGCCTATTGATCTTGTAATAGATACTTTCAATACCCATTGTTCATGTTTCCATAGTCTTTGGAATTGGTCTTAATGCCCGTAGGAGTAAGAACAATACCCGTTGTTGATTTTTTGAAAAAATGAACTTAATGCTTTATTTTTAATAATTGCAGAAATGATTCAATGCCCATTGGAGATCTCACAATGCTTGTTGGAAACATCTCAACATCTATTGGTTATTTGAGTATTCCTTGTTAAAAGGTCCAAAAGTTATAACTCAATCTATAGTGCTTTTCCAATATCCATTGCGAAAGAGCAATGCTTGTTGCAAGGTCTAGCACAACTCAAACTAGAGCATTTCTCCAATGCTCGTTGTAAGGTCTAAAATACTCTAACCATCTATAACATTATTCAACACCTATTGCATATTTTCCAATGCTTGTTGAAGTGTTCCATACTCATTATGAAATTCTCAATGCCCATGGCAAGGTCTAGAGTGTATACCTCATGTCTGATCATTTTTCCAACCCCCTATTGTGATATTACAACACTTGTTGGGAATTGTTCAATGCCTATTGCATTCATTCTCTCCTTATACCATTCATCTAGCCTATTCATAACATATAAAGACACTAAAATACAAACATTAGAACTTCTCAAGATTTTGTCATTATTTTGTTATCATTCAAAACACATCATTCAAAGTAGATGATGAGTCTAATGCCTTGGGGTCACATGTTCTCTAAACATTTTCCTTATTAATATAACATAATAGGCAAAGTGTGTAAAGACACAAAAATTAACATAATTATGAATATAGACACACACAACATAAGGGAGTTCCTTACTTGATAAATACTCCTAAACACATTGCTCAAAAAAGTTACAAGTCTAAGAGACATTATATGCATGCACCACCTAGAAGTAAGATATCAACTCATTTTGATGGTGATTGATTCGATTGTGGTATATATGGCCACATGATTCCAATCTAAAAGGCATGATGAATAGTTGGCAAGTGCTAAACCCTTAGGACCTAAGAAGATTTGGGTACCTAAGATATAACCTTCCTTGTTTGTAGGTGTGCTAGAAATTCCAAGTTGAAGACTAAGAGTGGTATCTTGACAGTGGATGTTTAAAGCACATGATAGGAGAAAGGAAGTTCTTCACTCAATTGAAAAAGATTAAAGGTCTTAAAAATGTGCCTTTGGAGATAATGGCGAAGCTAAAATCGTTGGCATAGGCAAAGTGGGTAAGGATGATAACTCACCTATCCTTTATAAAGTACTACTCATTGATAGACTCAAACACAATTAGCTAAGTGTAAGTCATCTGTATGACAAAGGCTTTAGAGTTATGTTTGAGCCACAAGCATGTTATGAATTAAGGATCAGTGACAATAAAATTATGTTCATTGGTAAAAGAGTTTATAATAGCTATATGATTAATTTAACTTATCTTGCTAACCATAATGCAAAGTGTTTAGTCTTTATAGTGGATGCAGGTAAAACCTAACGTAAAAGGCTAAGACATGCAAGCATGGAACTCCTCAATAAGCTAAAGAGAAGAAACTTGATTAAAGATCTACCTAAAATCAAGTTCACAAAGGAAGAAGTGTGTAAAATATGTCAAAGATGTAAACAAATCAAATCTTTATTCACTACCAAGAATAAGGTAATTTCTTTTAAACCATTTCAATTATTTCACATGGATCCTTTTGGCCCTACTAGGGTAGTTAGCTTAGGAGGCATGCATTATGCAACTGTCATAGTAGATGATTACTCTAGATATACTTGGTTATTGTTCCTCCCTCACAGGGATTCTTGTTTTGATGCTTTTAAAACCTTTGCCAAGAAAATTCAAAATAAAAGGATTTGAAAATCTCTTATATTAGGAGTGACCATGAAGGAGAGTTTGAGAGTACTAAGTTGCATAGCTTTTGTGATAAGGTTGGTATCTCACACAACTTTTTAACTCTTAGAACTCCACAACAAAATAGGGTAGTGGAAATGAAAAATAGAACTCTTCAAAAAATGGCAAGAACCATATTAAATGAGTATAATCTTTCGAGTACTTTTGGGCTGAAACTATAAACACTTCTTGCTATGTCTTAAATAAAGTCTTAATAAACCCTTGTTAAAAAAAACTCCCTATGAGCCATGGAACAATAGAAAGCCCAAGATTGCATATTTCAAAGTTTTTGGTTACAAGTATTTTATTTTAAACACTAAAAACAACCTTGGTAAGTTTGATTCCAAATTTGATAAAGGAATTTTCCTTGAATAATCTACCATTTGCAAAGGATATAAAGTCTCAAACAAGAGAACATTTGTTATAAAGGAGTTTATGTATGTTGTATTTGATGAATCTGACTCCACTTCTTCAAGAATAGAAAAAGATGTTGATGATCTTGCAAGACCCATGAGTGAGCGAAACATTGGAGAAAAAGGAAAGAATTTGGATAAACTACAAGGCATAAGGAATGAAAGAAATGAAGATCCACCTCTTCCTACTCCTAGTGAAGAGCAAACTCAGCTATAATGGGACTGGATTTCCAAGAAAGATCACCCAAGGGATCTTACCATTGGTTATCCATCAAGTTGGGTAACAACTAGATCATCTTTTAGAAATGCATGCACTAATATTGCTCTTGTGTCCCATAATGAGCCTAAGACCATAGATGAGGTCATTAGAGATGAGCATTGGGTTCTAGCTATGCAAGAAGAACTCAATCAATTCGAAAGAAACAAAGTGTGGACCTTAGTTCCTAGACCTCATAATCATTATGTTATTAGAACCAAATATAGAAATAAACTTGTATATATACACATATGTACACACACACCCACACACACACACATATATACATATATGTATATATATACATATATGAATACACACACACACACACACACACACACACACACACACACACACACATATATATATATATATATATATATATATATGTGTGTGTGTGTGTGTGTGTGTGTGTGTGTGTTCATAAATATATATTATATTATTTATTATTATTATTTATTAATACTATAATTTTATTATTATGATAGTTGTTAATATTAAATTCTAATAATTATGATAATATTAAAATATTATTATAATTATAAAAATATTATTATATTTTATAATATTAATATTATTATTTATAATATTAAGATATTTAAATGTTATAGCATTTAATATTTATTTTAACATTGTTTTTATCATTATTATTATAGTTATTATTATTATTATTATTATTATTATTATTATTATTTTATTATATTATAAAGATAAAGAAGATAAAGTATAATATATACTATTATAATATTATAAATTATTATATAATAATATAAAATAAAGTATAAAAGTATAAAATAAAAAATGGATATAAAA
This sequence comes from Omphalea diandra, assembly GCA_949677035.1. NCBI lineage: Eukaryota > Viridiplantae > Streptophyta > Magnoliopsida > Malpighiales > Euphorbiaceae > Omphalea > Omphalea diandra. Next base: position 12,618 of record CATIWR010241481.1, on the reverse strand, counting down.
ATATATTATAAAGAAAATATAAGATTAAAAATGATTAATTTCTTTACACTTGTTCTGAATTTGGACCTTAAGAGCATTGAGGACTTGCAGATCTCTTAGGAATAGGTTGAAGTTAGGATAGAAGGTGAACATCTCTGATCCTGCATTCAACAATGTTTCCACAGTATTTATAACCGCATGTTGGTACTGGAGGTACCTATCATGCATTAAATGATGTTTCCACAGTACCAATTAGTTGTACAATGATGTTCCCACAGTACCAATTGGTTGTTCAACCAATGAAGATGGTTACACAACCATTTAAAACATGACTTAGTAAAGTTAGGCTTGTAGCCCTTATGGGCTTAAGCTTAGTTTGAGGTTAGATCCAATGCTTCCTAAGGCCTTTGTTCTTTTCCTTCTTGCAATTCTCTTTACATCTTAAGGAATAATTCCATTAGTTTTCATCATTAGGCTTGCATTAAGCTTGACTTGAGGCTAGATCCAAAGCTTTCTAATGCCTTTATTCTTTTTCTTCTTGTAATTCTCCTTACATCTTGGTGAATAATTCCACTAGTTTTCATCATTAGACTTACATCCTAAGGCCTAGAATATGATCCTCATAGTTTTCCCCTTACTTTTATAGGACTTTAAAAATGACATTTGAGAAATGACTATTTGAATAAGACTTAATAAAGTTATGTAAAAATGTAAACATTAGGAAGGATACCAAAGGATACAACTCTTCAGCAGCTCCTCGAACAGGTACTAAAGCTTATTATGATAGCTTTCTAGTAAGTACTGATATGTTAAATGCACTTCTAACAACTCTTAAACAGGTACAAAGTGTCCTAACAACTCTCTAGCAAGTATTAGGTTTGTTATGGTAGCTTTTTAGAAGGTATCAATGCTCTCTGTATGTTTGTACCAACCTTCTTATAGCTCTTAAATAGGTAGCGGGCATCTTAGCAGCTCTCTAACATGTTATAATGCATTTTGTATGCTTGCAGCAACCTTCTTATAGCTCTCAAGTAGGTTATAAGTGTCTTAGTAACTCTCTAGTAGGTACTAGGTTTTTTTCTGTTAGCTCTCTAACAAGCACCAATGTATTTTGTATGTTTGTAGCAACCTTCCTATGTCTACTAATATTCTTGAATTTGATAGAAGTGTCTCAACCCTTATGGCTGGTGGTTCTAGTTCAGGGATATCCCTATAGGGATGATCTTATGCCATATTGACCCTTATGGCACACTAAAGTGTCATTTTTTTGTCATTGCATACTTCCTTGCTCTTTGAGAATAAATTTATGTGCTTATAGCCTTTCTGGCTATCTTAAAGGTACACTCTTATTGGTAGCATAAATTCAAGCTTAAAGCTGTGAAGTATTCCTATAGAGTGTGTGCTCTGACTAGAAATTCTTAAAATGTGAATGTTCCTCTAGGGGTTAATTATGTCATTTGAGGGCATTATAGTAATTTGATAAGCAATTGAAGGGTATAATTAGCTTGCCCTAGCTTTGATAGTGTTAAATGTAGTTTGGTAACTTCGTGCTAGGAGGCTTTTTTTCTTTCTTATTTCTTTCTACTAGCTTTTAGTAAGTTGTATAGATAAAAAGGTTGTCTACATAGTCAACTTAATGTAATCCATATGTAAACATGGTATGATTGACTTTTACGTAACATGTAGAGGTATTAGTTGTTTGTACAGACAACCCCTCTTATATAAGGGCTCTAGTTGGCCCTATAGCTCACTTGTGCACTTCTCATCTTCCTTTTCCCTTTTCTCTCTCTAAAACCTTTAGATGTGGATCTCTCCTAGGTTCTCCCTTTACTTTTAGATTTTTACAATGGCTGACCTTGATGCTCTAATGTTTGATGTCATCACTGACTTCCCCCTAGGTAATGTGACTGTTTATGGTGCACTTAGGTAGATAAGGGTTGTTTAGGGTTTTCTTAGAGTTTCCTTAGAGTTTCCCCTTTAACATGAATGACTCTAAAGATCGTGCCAAAGGACTTCAAGGCATGTCATGACCCTCTCACAATGTACGACCTATATTACCACATGACAAGTATGGCTTCAGACATGGTAGGTCCTTCTTCCCTATTTCCTTTTTAATTTTATTTTTACTTTCAACACTTTATTACTTTTAGGCACCACCCCTAAGTTGCTTTCTACATGCAAACACTAGGTTAGTTTGAAAAGATATTTAGAACTTGTTATAGGACACTCACCCTTTGATTCTAAGATAATAATTAATCAATCTTTATCATTTTCAACAATCAATCTTTATTATTGCCTACCAATCAATTTATTGTCTTGGCTTGTGTGCCTTTATCAATTTTTACAAAACTTGCATAGAAATTTTTTAAATTAATTTACCAGATAATTCATAAGGGACTGAAATACATACTTGTTAAAACAATTGATTATTCCAATTTATTTTTTATGGATTTTATTGCTGATTATAAATCAGACTATGATGTTCTTTGTGGAACTTGTTTGTGTAGTTATTGAACCAAATCTAGGACTTTTGTGCAATTTAAAAAAAAAATAATTTTCTAATTTTTTGCAAAATTTTGCAAATAATCCTTGCCATAGCTATTATTAATTTACTTCCTACCTTTCAAATTTTCCTTATCTTATTTATACATTTACACAAAAAAATGTAGGATATTTTTTTATTATTAAAAACCACATGCTTGTATATCTGAGATCAGAAACTTTATCTTTATTTTTTACTAGCCATTCCAAACAATCTCACATGTTGGTTTATGACTTTTTCATTACTTTGATTTCTCCTTTGCTTACTTTGCTTTTCGTTATGTTATGTGGAGATTAAATGTTTATTTTCTATTTCTCATAGGGTGATGTCCATTTTAATAAGGAAGGCAAGGCTATTGGCCCAAATAGGGCTTGGTTTTGGATGCTACATCCTTGCGTCTTCACTCACTTAGAGGGGATCGGTCTTATGTTGTTCCTCAAGACATTGCCGGTCATAGTGCTATAAGGTGATTCTACCATAATGCAGGCACTAACCGAGCAGTGGATGGACAATAGCTATACATTCAACTTACCACTGATTGGGAAGGTGATAATTACACTTGAGTACTTCACATACCTTACTAAGATTTTGCTTTTTTGAGATTTCCCTCCCCACTAATTTTAGTGTGCACCACCAGTGCTACAACTAGATAATATATATCACCTCTACAATTATGTTCCCTGGACTAAAGGGAGCCTTACGTTTAAGCGATCTAGCTTGAATGCATTCATTTTTGTCACTATAGATGCTAGCCTACCCAAGGAAATTGACTAGGTGGTCTACTGCTTTTTGTTGTATAGCTTATCAAGTACGTTGTTTGTGAAACCCTTTGATGTGGTGGAGATTTACCTGCTGCTCATGATAGAGGACATCAGACATATGTGTCACTTTGATCGGGATCTATGGCATTGACATATTTGTACTGTTCTTAGATCGATGTTGTAAGGACCAGTTTTATATGGGAGGCGCATGACATGTGCTCATTATAAGTGTTTTCCAAATTTCTTTATTTTATCTATTCAATTGTCTCTTAATAACTTTTATATTGACATCATGCTTCTTTAATAGGCTTAGGTATTGGAGTTAGGGTTGCTTGTATTTGGTAATCCTCTGCTTGATATAAAGGACTACTATCTCATGTTCATGAGATAGAGCTCCTCTCATCACCAAGAGTTGTCTCTTGAGATTAGGCATAACCACCTGAATACCATACACTTCAACTAATTTCGTTCATCCCATAAAAGGAAATAATTAATAGTTTTTACATATCACTTGTTATTCCTGATTATATACTTACAGTGGTAAATCATGGTTGTTTTCCTTTTACAACTGTGTTTAGATTGAAAGGAGCCCATTGATGCCTTATAACCTGAGGTAGTGAAGGCAGAGGGTTTTCCCCATAGGTGGTGCCTACTAGTGGGTCCTTACTTGTAGAAGTGGTATCTCAAGGAACAAGTCTTACTTTGATGTAAGGGGATAGCTATTTGTTTGATGCCTCGAGTCCACCATTGAGCATGTTTTTGGCGATAGACATGAAGGAGGAGGAAGAGATCCAGGTGGCCTTCCAATTCATGCTAAGGGACTAGCTAGCTATGGAAAGCTCTAACTATAGGGTCTAGATGGCCAGGGTGTTGCTAGGGATGCTCCCTATGGCTAAGATAGCGATCTAAGCATTTTTGTAGCATAGGGCTCATGAAAAGGCCATCCTATACTGAGGGGCTTATGAGACTATATTGTACTCTTAGTAGAGGCCTTCAAAGCCTATTCCTACCATCTGAGGCCACAAAAGGGCTCATACTTCTGGTGTAGGTGGATTAAAGCTTATGGTGATGGGTTAGCGCTTGACCACATCCTTAATAACATGGTTGATTCATACAACTAACTAGGTTGATAATAGCAGTAGAGATTACTCGATCATCATGTACCTTCAAGTCAGCTGACACTACTCATTCAAGTATCTTTTGTTCTATACCATTATTTGTTCTATCTTTAGACCTAATCATATATTACTCACATCATTTACAGATTCCTCATGTCAGGGCTAAGGTAATGGTTGACTTAATTGCAACTCTGAAGAGGGGGATAACACAACATACTCAAGTGATTTAGGTTAGTAATTAATAAGAAATGTGAATAATGTATGTTATGCTTATAGGTGTGTTTGTGTGTTTAGTGTCCTATTAATACTAACCCTTATATACCTTGTAGGAGATGGTCCAATGTCTGACTTAGGAGTTTCAGTCATAGAGCAGCATCTGATAGATGTTGAAGAGAAATCGAGAGGATGGTGCCACTGACACTTGAGGACTTTGATGAGTATGTTGCCTTAGAAGAGAGAAGAAAATGAGGATTTTGCTTCTGAAGTGGGGATGATTGAGACACTTAACATCTGTTTTAGCTCTTTAGAATTTTTGTTTTATTTGTTGTATATTGTCAAATACAGTGGATACCTCTGGTACTTGTAGGATGAAAGTTTGGGCGATTATAAAAGCCCTTTCAATTTTTAGATGCTTGTTAGAGCACTTAGGATTTTTAGGATTCCTTTGAGGTGATTTTATAAATTAGGTTATTTAAACGAACCATTAACTATTTATATAGACAACTTGAATAGTATGTACGTCCATATAGTACTATTCATAACTATCGAGCATTAACCATATTTTCTTTCCTCTATAAATACCCATCCATGATTTCCACCTTCAAATATATCAATTTTCACCTCCCAAATCATGTCGAAAGCATTCTTGAGGTCTCTCCCACTTTAAAGTTGGTCTGATTTACCTAGGACAAGTCTAGAGGCTCTCAATGACCTCTTATTTGTTTGACTTGACCTAAACTTTGTTCGGGGGGCTAGCAATCTATAGGATCACACTACCCATTCCTTTCACATTAAAGACACTGAGATCTGCCCCCCTAATAGAAGAATTCAACACCATTATTGATTGTCATATCATGACTTCATATCAGATTACTTTGCCACATTTGGGTTACCTATAAATCTAAAAAATAATGGAGTTATTTGATTCGCGATATGATGAGTTACTTAAGAACACTCTATGTGAGGAGCAAATTTTCATGTCTCCATTTCTCACTCTTCACCATTCTAAAGGTCATACCTGTACGACATAAGCCCATATTATAGTGTCAGTTCTGATGGGGCAGTTCCTACTATTGAGAGATGATAGGAAAATAAATTTATATAATTTGCCCCTCTTTGAAGAGGTTAAGCTTGAGAAAACTACCATCTCACCGATTCTGGGAAAAACCAATGTCGGCTTGGATAAGGTGTCCCTTAGTGTCAACGATTCTTTCCTTATGAGCCCATTGCTAGTTTAGATACGTATCACATTTGTGGCCTTTTATATATTCTTTATTATTTTTATTTGCTCTAACTTTTGCCTGAATTGCCCTTATGAGTTTTAAGTCCAACGAGTTATTCATTTTTACTTAGGCTTTCCTTTTAGGTTTTCAACCTAGAAAGCCTTTATTTTTTTGCATCTCTCTTCTTTTTTAAGATTTAACTATAAGATAGATTAGGCTTACTGGCTACTCCCACTGTGAATGTAATGCTCTACTATACACAAAATAAAGCTAATAAATGGTTCCTTCATGCCTAGTTTGTAATGTGTCCCATATTTCTTTTATTGATGTACATATTTGCAGCTTAGCATACTAAGATTTATGGATTACATAAAAGAGAACGTGCATTGCTCACCTATTTTTCAAATTTGCCTTCTTCTTTTCAACTGTTCATTCACTATTGGGTTTGGGTGCTTGAACATCTCTAACTAGTTTAGTTGGAACTTATCTTTATTTTTTGATAATGTTTCATGGATCTATGGTTTCACTGTCTAGAAAAATATTCATATAATTTTTTTAATACTCGTAGTCATCTTCTTTGAAGAAAGGTGGCTTGTGGATTGATTGTGATTTTTCATAACTTCCTAAAATCTTTACTCTGAGCACTTAAGCTTTAATGGAGAGACAGACATTGATACCAATATTTATCCCTTAGTGCCCTAGAAGGAGGGGTGAATAGGGTAATGGCAAGTAAAAATGAATAATAACGAGTGTGAAAATAATGAAGAATCAAGATAATAATTTTATAAAGGTTTGGCACAACCTGCCTATATCCACTCCTCTAGTATTCCCATTAGAGCCTTTCACTATCTAGATAGCTTATAGGTGTTATCAAATACCATTACAATAGTAGTTTCTAGGCACTACCAAGCCATTGCAAGTAGACTTCCAGGTGCTACTAAGACCGTTTTCCAAAGTAGTTTATAGGTACTACCTTAAACATTTCGCAAAGTATGGTTTTAGATCTCCTAAGACCAAAGGTTTTCTCAAATAAAATTACAACTTATAAAGCTAAGAAAAAGCTCTCCCACTCAAGCAATAATCAATTTAGAATACACTCACACTTGATTTAGTAGAGAGTTTTGAGAGAAATATGAAAGCTTATTCTTCATACTCTATTTTTTAAGATGGGTTTTACATGCTTCGACAATGATCTTTTCTTATAAGCTAGATCACACTTGTTTCACCCCTTTTATTCAAAGATAGCTTTCATAATAGAAACACTCGCCTATTGAACAATCTCAATGCCCATTGTTGGGTGATTTTTCAAATAGAATACAACCTCAACAATCATTGATCCCATCAAAACACCCGTTGGAACTAGTTGTTAGAGAGATATTTGCCTAGACGCTTCTCTTCTGACTTTCTCAATTGTTTATTCATAACTCCTTCAACGGTTGTTGGCACTTCTTAATGCCTGTTGGAATTCAACTTTAACTCCTATTGAGATGTGAACAATACCCGTTATAAATTTCTAAGAGGATGTGAACTTAATGTTACATTTTCCAAGATTTTCAATAGTACTTCAACAGTTGTTGGCAAGCTTTCAATGCCCATTGAGAATGATCTCAATGCCTGTTGCACTTTTGAATGTGCCCCGTTGGAGGGTCTATAAACTTTAGCTCTGCCTAGGAACTTCTTCAATGCCTATGTCGAGATCTTGAGAGTTTTGTTCGCATAAAGTCACTTGGAACAACACTTATTGTAAAAATGCAATGCCTGTTGAGATGTGAAGAGCCACACCCATTGTAAAATTACAATGCCCATTATGAAGATCAACTTGCAAGATTCAAGTGATTGAATCATCTAATACTTGTTACGTATTGAGAAAATCATTAGTTGAGAGGTCTAGAAGACTTTACTCATACTTGGGTGTCACTTCAACGCTTGTTGAGAATCTTCAATACCCGTTGTCGAAGTCACAACGCCTATTGAAATATGGCAACACTAGTTGGCTTTGAATCTTAGAGTTTTTACAAAAACTTTTTTTTTCCTAATGTCCTTGATCAAAAGATTGATGTAACTACAAGATTTTACATAACCAACTTAGATGAGAGTTAACTTGTAGATGTGTTTCTAATCATCAAACAAACTAGGTTCAACATAAACTTTCTCCCTAAATCCACTCATATGATAACCTAAGACACAATGAATGGAATGAATCAACTAAAAAGCTAACCATCGATCTCTATAGTGATAATGCTTATAGCATAACTATAATCAAAATAACAATGTTAATAATAAGGCTCTCAAAGCCATAAGAATGGAGAATTCCTCACTTAGTCATGGCCAAAAAGAGTGCCAAATATAAAAAGCATCACATATTAACATGTAAAAAAAGGAAAATAAGGAAAGATTAAGACTTGTAAATCATAAAATACAACTCAAGCTTAGTCCTTGTCCATTTATTTGAATGAATAGAGGTCCTAGGTTGTGAAAACATACCCCTATTTTATCAATGGAGCTCCCAAATCACTCAAAAGAAGCATAAAAGAAAAGACAAACCAAATGAAGAAAAAAAGAGAGTTTTACAAAACTATTATCGAGCAAAATGGGTTGTACAGACCAACTAGTGATCTGCATAGCCTACTTAGTGGTCTATACAAACCACTAAAGGTTTGTACAACCCATTTGCACTGGTTTTTTGAATGAGAGAACGAAAGAAGAAAAAGGGAAGAATAGAAGAGGGGGTGGGGTTCCAAAATGCTTTTGGATGTTACTTTTACCTTGAAAGGCACTAAGTTTTAAGAATATCTTTCAAAATGTAATGGGAATGCACAAAATGTATAACAAAAGTCTTATTCTACCTTAGATCTTTGGTTTAGTTGATTAGATGTTTGATTTTTTGTGTGTTTAAGGTTTTTAAGTCATAATTTGGCACAGTAACACTAGAGTTTCCAAGCCTCGTCCTCTCTCTAATAGTGGGGGTATTTATAGAGGGAGAGAGGGGCACCAAAGCTGGAAAGGTCGTAATTCCACCTCATTCATGGTCCATAACAAACAATAGCTATGAAGGTTTTGAAATTAGGGTTTCTAAGTAGGCTGTATTGCCAAGAGTTAGTTATACAACCCAATTGATTGGTCGTATAACTATTTAGCTTATAGGGGTAGAGTTATAGAATCTTATGCTGATTAGGGTTTAAATATTCGTAATATAACCATTTAAACTATGGGTGGCAGGATTGGGCCTTTGGGCTTAGTTTGAAGCTTGATCCAAGGCTTCTTAAAGCCTATGTTTTCTTTTCTTTTGTAATTCTCCTTGCATAATTATAAGGTCCAAAAATTTATTCTTAGGGGTCTCTCATAAATAGGGACTACTTCTTTTAAGTGATGAGCATGTGGAGGATAAATTTGATGAAATAGTAATGATTTTAATGATATAATGATGATAAGTTACAATATGATATGAGTTAGAAAAAATAACTAAAAGATATAAAGGTGAAAGATGTTAAGTTATAATGAGGAAGTAAGTGTAAATTAAGATATGTAAGTAAGCATATGTAAAATTGATCATTAATGAGCGAATGAATGATAGAATTAAAGGTTTAATAATGAAGAATATATCAATATTTTATATGGAAGGAAGTTATGTTATAGGATAAGTTAAAAGAAATGAAAGATAATGGAAGCTAAAGTATAAGGTAAGTTAGGTGCATGATTTTTTATGGTTACTAAGGTATGTAACTATGCTTACTGTGTGATGGAATGACATGTTAATGAAGTTTATTAAACATATTTTAGATGCCTAAATTTTATATTTGAAATGTCTTGAAGGAAGGAAGGAAGACTTGGATAGTTGCATAGCTACCTAGTCTTAATGTTGTTGCTTATGTTAGCTTAGTATGTGCCTAATGTACATTTAAATGATATGATAATGATATGTTCTAGATGTATTTTAGATATTTAGAGGTGGTATTTAAAGTGTGATGAAGAAAATAACAAAGATTGAAAGCAAATCTTTTAAAAGGTTTGGATGCTCTATCTGGGCATTTTGATCTTTTCATACCCTTTCAAATTTATTTTCTACCTAAACACAACTCTAAATCTATTTTCCATCATTCTTAATGCCTAATATAGCGTTTAAAGTATATTTTGGAAAAGGAAAAAATGGGTGGAAACATAAGTTTATGGGTTGGAAGTAGAATTTTAGTTGGACTTTTTCTAGAATTCTCCATTTAGGCATTTTAGTCTTTTTACACTTTCTATTTATCTTTAGTCGAAAAATAACTTATTTTCAATTTATTCTTAGTTTTTAGTAGTCTAAAACATAGGTAAACTGTCCTAAAACATCTACTCCATTTATGGCTACAAAATCAAGTTAGGAGAATCAAATTTGCTCATCCATCTTCTTCCATCTTTTAATCAAGTTGGCGACTTCCTTCTCCTTATCTCAAGTAAGTTATAATCTTCCATATTTATTGTATATTTTTTTCTATATTTGAATAAGTGTGTTTATGGTGTTTTAAAGCTTGGTGGTGATGGAAGAGATGGAGTTTGGTGCTAGTTTGACATGAAAAGTGATATTATCTTTAAATGGAGTCATATAAGTGCTTAAAGTTTGTGGGTTGTTTCTTTTAATTCTTGATGATTGATAGTTAACTAGATGTTAATTAGAGTTATTATGTTCATATTTAAGAAGAGAATTGAGCTTAATTGGATTTTACACCTTGGTTGAACCAAAGACAATATTGATGTAGTATACAATTGGAGCTTTGAAAGGTGTTGATGTATATGGATTGATTACATGAATTGTTGATGATTATTGACTTCCTAAATACTAATTATCATTTATTCTTTATGTTTAAGATCAGAATTAAAGTTTGAATGGTCTTTTACACCTTAATTGAGATAGAGGAAGTATTGATGTCTTAATATGCTTTTTGAAGTCCTTATGTAAATGAATTGTGTTTATGAAGATAATTGATGTTAAATTGAGTTGTTTAATATTGTTTGACACTCTAGACCTTATGATTAGTGTTATATGTGAATGGAATATATTTTCTTCATTTAATTGTGGTATAATAATACATGAATATATTAATGATTATACGAATGGTTTATGATGAGAAATGAATATGTTAATGAATTTAGAAGTATAAATTGATGATCATGAAATGAGTTAAGGATTATAATTAAGGATTTTGACATGATTTAATGGTAATGTTAATTTTTATGAATAAGATAAAAGGAAAATGGTAATAATGAACTAAGATAGTTATGTTGTAAACTTGAGTTAATGAAAGTTATGTTTGCATGCTTAATTAATGTTTAGGACTTCATTGTCCTTCACCACCAAAAAAGCATGAATTAGCGATGGACAAAATTCATCACTAATAAACAGAAATTCATGGTTAAACCTATATAATGACGGGTTTAGTTCATCACTAAAGTGTTCCTCGCTAAACCTATCAGCAAGGGATATAATGGGTCCCTCAGTAACGCTAACGACGGACTTACAATGTAAAGGTGGTTGTAAATTTGTAAGTCTAAGTCTTAAGAAATTATCAAGGTATGTTACTTTAGCAATGGTAAGAAGTCGTAGCTAATTATGTTATTATGTTAGTGACAAATTAGCAAGGGTTATCTGTCAATAATCTAGCGATAGAGTGATGTCGTCACTAAGTTGCCAAGCTAGTGATTTTAACGATGGACTCTTGTCCATCACTAATTTTGGATACGTTAGTGATGGATTTCATAATTCGTCACTAATTTTTCAATTTGTTTTATTTTTCTATTGAATGTATATTAATAATTACATATTTATTGAAAAATATAAGTTATATTATATTGAACACATCATAATAATAAATATCAAAAATAATATTATTATTAGTGTATAAATATTTGAATGTATATGATAAAGTATGAATAAAATTATCATATAGTACAATGTATAAACTACATAAAAAAATCACAAAGTAATTAAGTACATTAAAAAAAACCTCTTAAATGGGTCCATCAATTAGGTCATCTGCATGCTCATCAGTGGAGGTGATTGATCAGAAGGAGGACGAGGAATTGCAACCTGAGTGCCACAAGTCGGCTCCCCAATGAGGTGACACATCTCATCCATCTACTCCCTCTGCTCCTCAAATTGTTGCTTGAAAGTTAGTCACTACTCATCCATCTTTGACTAAAAATCATGTTGAACCTCCTAAATAATTGAAGCTCGCAAGTTCGCAGCTACAGAGAGAGAAGCATAATGGACGATGATGACACATACTAACTTAAGAAAGTAGGTGCAAGCTAGCCCATGTCGTACACATGCCTCATTTCCTATCCACTTGCAGCCTCAAAGAATATCTACTTCTCATCAGGCTGACATGGCTCTGAAGAGCCCTCTTCATGCTGAGTTGTTGTATCATATGAATTACAATAATTATCCTCTAATTTAATGATAAGTTAAATAGAATTTAATAAAAAATAATTAAATAAAGAAAATTAATTATTAATGAAGGTGAAATATTAAATTATTCATGTTTGTAGAACTTACAACTATGCTCATACATCGTTGATTAATGTATTGTTAGTTTTTTAGGTTGATGTGCATATGCTCAAACACCTCAAAATATGTATCATTATGGCCTAATTTTTGAATATATATATATATATATATATATATATATATATATATATATATATATATATATATATATATATATATATATTAAAATTAAATAAAATATAAAAAAAAAAATATATATAACCCACACTACAGATGTCTCGAGAGAGCGAAG
>CATIWR010241471.1:0-44038 GCA_949677035.1 Omphalea diandra | reverse complement strand
TCTTTATATATATATCATATAAACAAACAAATCAAAAAACACAAAAAAAAAAATTTAATATAAAATATAAAAATAAATTATATATATATATATATATATATATATATATATATATATATATATATATATATATATATATCTAATTTTAAGGATTATGTATTAATTTTAATACATGTATAAAATATATTTTTTAATAGAAATAAAAATATTAAATATTATAAATAAATTATATACTTGTATATTTAAATATTTCTTAACATAATTTTTTTTTATAGTTATAAAAGTTAATTTTTTTATTAAGTTTATATGTTTATAATTTATATTTTTATTATGACTACGTAGAAATAAATAATATTATGTTATAAAATAATATTTTGTAATATTCAAAATGTTATTTCATATATATGTTTGTGTTAGGGGTGAGCATGAGATATAGAAATGCCGAATTGAATCAAAAACTGAATTTAAAAAAAAATATTCTGAAAAATACTTAAAAAAATCAAAAATTTCTTGTCTCGTATTGTTCTAAAGCAAAAAAGTGGAATAATTTTTGGGCAACACTTATATCCGTACCGAGTATTGTTCCTTTGCCCTTGATTTATCCCGTATTGAGTAATGATTTGTCCTATATATATATATATATATATATATATATATATATATATATATATATATTGACATATTGTAAACTTGTTTTTTATATTTTTATTATGTTTATATTATATAATTGATATAAAATATTTATATTTCAGAATAAATATATTACATAATTGATATATTATAGTTTTATAGGCTAATTGTTTCCATTATTAGATAATTGATTTTAAATTTTATATTTTAAATAGATACTAGATAAATATATTTATTTAATATTTACATTTAAAAGTTTAAAAATTACCAATTTCAAACTGTCTTTTCTTGTTTTATATATCTCATTTGTCTCGTGTTCCGTATTATTTTATCTTCAAAATTTGATACAAGATAAGAAGAGACTCGTTAATATGGAACGAAATTGATTTTTAAATTTTGAGAATCGATTATTTTGGGATATGATAGAGATTTTCAAATCTCCGGTTTTATCCGTCCCATGCACACCCCTAATGTGTGTGTGATGGATTAAAAGAAATAAATTATGAAACTTGAAAAAAAAATATAAGTTTAAATATGATATCAAACTGAAACTGAATATAATTAAAATTGAATATTAAATTAAAATAAATAAAAATTTTAATCTAATTTTATGTAGTTATTATCACTTCTTCAATTTAATGATTTTTAAAAAATTTGATCAAACTGAATTATGCAAACTCTTGATCTTAATAATTAAGAGTCAATATGGTACTAGTAGTTGTTAAGTCATAATCATGAAACGAAAATAATTGACTACATTATTAATTACTATTTGAACTAATAGTTGCTATTTGAACTAATAACTTAAAGTATAATTGTCAAGGGGGAAAAAACTCAGAGAATAATTTGACCAAGGAAGGTTAGTTTGTTTCACCATATAAATTTTGCCTAATTAGCCACAGTTTTTTATAAGAAATTTTTTAAGAATATATTGCAAGAATGTAGATATAAAAACATAAATATGATATAATATAAACATAAAATTCTATAATATTTTTAAAAAGTTATTAGAATACATACATATTTAATATCATATTAAAAAATTTACAATAGGATAGGTCATATATATTATAACTAAAGTGTTAATATTTCATAATTTTAATTAATTAAGTGAAACACGATATCAATAATAAATAGTGCACTAATCTTAAACCTGTGTGTTGCGTGATATAATTATAATAATAAAATTAAAAATGAATTTAATATTTTTTATTAAATAATTAATTATAATTTTATAAAAAAAGGTTATTATCAAGTACATCAAATAATAAAATAAAATTTTCAAAATTTATAATTATGTACAAAAATGGTTATAATAAATGAAGTAATCTATACTTTCTATCTATTGACATATACTTTCAATTTTTATATAATATAATTTAAAAAATTATTAAATTTAAATGAAATAATTCATGATAATCAATCAAATAAATAAAATTAAGTATTTCATGATAGAAAATAAAATTAATATACAGTTATAAATTACATATACATATGTGAGATTATTGTAATAAATGATTATTTATTCATTCATATATTTAATTTTATGTGATATAATTTTAATAAAAAATTTATTATACTTAAATAGAGTACTTTCTAACAATCGATTGAGTACTTCTACTTTTTATATACTCATAATTTTAAATAATTAATAAAATTAATTTAAATTTTAGCTCTATGTTTAGAACTTTTTTTACTTTTAGGTTTTATAATTTCATATTTAAAAGTTATTTGGAATTTTCACTTTTTATATTTTTCTAATTTTTTATTCAAAAATTTTGTATGATCTTAACTTCTATTGGAACTCTTGGAGAACTCTCTGGAAAATATGATTACATAGTCCAATATGGTCCACCTCCTGGCCAACCATCCTTAGTCACTCAAAAAACCACCTTTATAAAAAACCCCCCATCTCCAACTTCACCCAAACCTCCATTGCCATGTTACAAACAAGCTCTCAAATGGATCAAAAAGGAAAACCCAGCAAAACTAGTTCCAACTCCTTGATCACCTTTTACCTCAAATTTGTATGATGCAAAGTCCTTTCTTAACCACTTATGAAGAAGATTTTCCACCTCTAGTAGACCAAACTAACCCTACCACAAATGTCAGGACCTTAGGTTCAATTAAAAGTCCTATAGGAGTTGATCTAAAAAGGCAACCTCTAAAATTTACTCAAGTAGAAGTAGAAGCAATCTTAAATTTACAGACTGAGAATGCCCAAGCACAAAATATAAAATCCAAGGTGGAACAAGTCATTATTCAAGTCTAATAGACTTATGTCAAATTGATAGGGTATCAAAAGATACTCCAAAAACATATAGATGAGATGTATGATGAGATCATGAGAATGCTTAAACAGAAGAATTATTCTCATGAGTTTAATCAGAAGACTGCTGAGATAAAAAACCTGTAAAAGTAACTTGCTCGAATTGAAAATGATGTAAAAAGGAAGCCAATTGTATCGCTACCACCTCTAGCCTCACCTTATAACCCTTTCAACACTACCATACCATATGATGCCTTTAACCTAACCTCTCAAACCTACCCTTCTCAAAGAGCCTCACCTACACCCTCAATTCTTAAAACACCTACTACAATGGAGTTAGAATACATTTGACTTTCTATAGATATTTTCAACAAGAAACTTAGATTTGAAAATTTTCCTATAGAATCAACCTTTAAACCTGAACCACCAAAATGTTCATCTACCACACAAATGTCTCTGTCAAGTGACTAATATGAAATGTCATCTATACCATCAAACATGATGATAAACCTAATAACCTAATTTCTAGAGTAAGCAACTTCCTCATTACCATCTTATTATTTGGCTAAAGGAGTTATTCTTTCTAGATTCTTCGAACTTTATCAGTAGTGAAAGTGAAGCAGAAGAAATTCCTAATCTAGATATGGTAGATCCTTCTTTAGGAACCCAACCTAGGACAACAGAACAGTCAACCAACAATCTACCCTATATTGTTGATCCTCTAATGTAGACATAATCTCAAGCTCCTAATGTGTTTACTCCATCATCAGGAAGTTTTTGGTTCAACGTTGATGATGTATCCCTTGCTCATTACAGAGATGAAATTTAAGAGTTCAATGCTTGGATTGATATTTAGATGAAAAGGCCAAATATGACTTTGAAAAAGGTCTTGGAAGAATTCATTACTCAAATAACTAGAAAATTACAAGACTGGTACATGAGTCTAGATGAATACAATAAACTAAAAATGATTCAGGCAACTCAGCTAGGAAATTTCTTAATTTACATCTATCATGAATTCATAGGAGGGGTCGTAGATCAAGATGAACTTGTTAAAAGAGAATACTACAACATAAAGTGTTGTTCTTTACTAAAATCAAATTTAAACCTTCATTTTCAATGAATGTCAAAAAGGTTCTATCACCTTCGGGGTAAAAAAATCTTGATCTCCATCTAACTTTTATAGTATCACTACCAAAATCATTGGCAACAATAATCTTTTTTATCATTCAGTAAAAAGGAAAGGTCTTAAACAATTTCACTTTGGGATAAATTTATCAAATCATGATCCGAGCTTTAGACAAGATTTGTGAACAAAGAAAGATCATTAACCAAATGATCTATAAATAAAAAGATCATTTGTTCAAAGAAGCCTGTAAGAGATCAGACTTGATAATTAAATGTAGTGGAGATTAGAAAAACTATGATTGTCTCTTTAAGAAGAAAAAACATTACTTCAAATTCAAGCAAGAGAATGGAAAAAGATCTTCCAAGAAAAACAAATGGAAGTTTTCCAAGAAGAAGAAGTTCAAAGGAAAGGAAAAATCAGAAAGATGTTATTTATACGGGAAGAAAGGTCATTATGCGAAGAATTGTTCAAACAAACCAAAACAAGCAGCCAAAATGATTCAACAAATCCAAATAGCATCAATTGTTGGTTTTGATGATGCTAATGTAGAGTTTGTTTTCTCAATTGATAGTGAATCATCACTAGATGTTTTTGCTATTCAGGACTTCTTATCAGATGAAGAAGAATACGAAAAGAAAGGCATATCCATTGCCATTCTATTAACAGCATGACCTATCCATTTAGTCCCTCTAATAACATGAAGCAACATTCCACCATCATAGATGATTCCATGAACGCACAGATGAAAATGGAATCAGAGCATCCAGTCTCATTGGCCTATGTTCAAATATCCCCTGAAAAATATTCAAAGCCAATAAAGTTGTTGTTTTCATAGACATTGAAGCTCATTTGTGTATTCTCAATCCCAAGGTTATACCCTCAAGATACTAGAAACACCATACACAGTATTTTCAAGTTGCTCATGAAGAAATCTTCAACACCAACCTCATAACTGCCACATCCATCACCATCCAGTTTTTCCCTGGTTGCAAAATTCACACAAAAGTTCATGGATCATCACTGTCAAATAAAGATTTACTAATTGAATTTGGTCTCTATTGGCAAATCGTTAAACTTAGAGTTTTGCCTACAGGTCTCGAATTTAAGAACTATTTTCAACCCTATACTTCCACGCAATCCTTGTTCTTAGCCTAACCTTATTCATCCCAAGTGGCCCAATCTTTTGTATTTATCCAAACAGAACTTCAAGCCCACTACTGTGTAAACAGCCACACTAAATTCTTAACCAAAAATCTAAAACCCCTTTAGATCAATCCAAACTTTTTTTTTATACCCTTGCCATTTAAACAAAATGAGGACATAAATCCAACCAAAGTCATCAATCCTGGTATAAGCCCAAATAACCTAGCCCTAGGCTACCAAGAGTGCTTTTAGCTCATGGCCCAAAAACTCATTTAGCCTACAAAATCAGATTGGGCTTGTCAAGCCTTCTATTTCAATAAAAGATAAAAAAAAAAAAGGTTTGTCATTGATTACCAACCTTTAAACCATTTTCTCAAAAATGATAAATTCCCTTTAACAAAAATTTCCTCTTTGTTTAGCCATTTATTAATGCAAAATATTTTTCGTAGTTTGATCTTAAAATGAGTTTTTGGTAGTTTGGCATTACAAGAATGACATAAAATGGTGTTCTGCCTTAGTAACAGACACTATCAATAGGCTATAATGTCGTTCAGACTAAAGTATTTTTTATATGTCAATTAACTTTTTTAATTTTCTATTTAAATTCTCTGCTATGATAATTTTTTTTGTAACATATGTAATAAAAGATATGTTATAAATAATTATTTGACAAATAAGAATTAATGGTTTAAAACTAACTCTACGATTATAGTTAATAATATATATTAATTTATTTTTTAAAAAGCATCTTTATTTACTTTGAATTATTTTTAATATTAAAATAAAAAATTTTATATTGATCAAATTCAAATTGTAATATACTTTTCTAGTTTGTAGTTACTTACTAAAAATTATCACTAATTTTTTTTTTTACCAATATAAAATCTCACTTAAATTTTTTTTTTTAAAGAAAATCTAATTCTAATAAATGTGAACGAGTCCAACATGATAGTCAAAAAACTGCAACAAGATCCACCCACCGACACTCTCGCACTTTGATCTCGACAGAAAAATTCTTAAAATACAAAACAAGAAAAGAATTACACTGTGAAACTGTAAAACTTAACACAAGCGGATAACTATAAGTTCTGCAGATCTCCGATTCTACAGCTCGGCTTCACGCGCAATGAGAAGGTACGATACATTTTCTCGGAAAATCTCTTTTTCCAGTGGAAACAGAGGTTGAATGTTTAATTTCTTCATCTTTTTTGTTTTTTTGTAGTTATTTGTTGGGTTTATTTTTTATGAGATTGTTCGTTTATTTGGTTGTGCAATTTTGATGAAAAAAAGGTTAGGGCAACACAGGCCGCATGCTAGGCAAGGAGTAGGAGGAATGAAGGGAATGCTGGCCAAACTATCGATTGTTGCCGTTGTCGTCTTGATCTGCACACTATCGTTGCTATTTTCCACCAGTACTAGTGGAAGTGGCGGATTTTCCACCGCTACGTCCCGAGTAAGTTGTGAAAATTATATGTGCCTTTTAATGCTTGCTTACTAGTATCCATATCTGATATGTGAATGTTGTGTTGTTTAAGTAGATCAATGTTGAACAACTTTGGGAAAGTGCTAATTCAGGTGGCTGGAGGCCATCATCTGCTCCAAGATCTGATTGGCCGCGTATGGGACCTTTGTTCTCCTCTAGATAGTCTTTAAACAAATAAATCCGAGAGATTCCATTATTTATTTTTTTAATCTTTCTTTTTTGTGGCAGCTCCTCCTAAGGAGAGCAATGGGTACCTGCGTGTTCGCTGTAATGGTGGTTTGAATCAGCAACGAAGTGCAGTTTGTAATCTTTTCTTGCAAACTTTTATAGACCTGTGCTCTCCACATGCTTCTATTATTGCTTTCTCTGTGGAATTCTATCAGGGGCAAGCATTGAAAGCATTTTTCTCTGTGGTTGTTATAGTGTATCAGTAGCCAAATAAATTCACTCGTGCTGATAAATGAGTGTTCTCGTGTTTTTATCACCACACTAGATTTTGAGCTGTGCTGAATGTGGGAAATATCAGTATTAGGTGTGATGTCTGTTCTGTGGGTTTCCTTCAAATTGATTAATACATGCTACTTTGGATGTTACAGATTTGTAATGCAGTCCTTGCTGCTAGAATCATGAATGCTACCCTTGTGCTGCCTGACTTGGATGCTAACTCCTTCTGGCATGATGACAGGTTTCTGTTACTAGTGCAGATTCTTCAATTCTCTAGGCTATTTATCTGTCAAGTGAAGTAATTTTCTTTTCCTGCTGAATATGATGAAAGGTATTGCTAATTAGAAAATAATTTTGTGGTGAGAATTCTAACAGGTGTTTTCTTTCATCCATAACGTTGTACTAAAAAAGTTAGGATGTTTTTTGCACTATAAGGTAGCATTTAGAGGACATTATAAAAAAATCTTTATGTTGGTATTTGCTTTCACCATTATAATTAAAAAAATATTTCTGGGATCACGAACCATGATATTACATAGCTTGAAAGTGCACAAAAGATTTTTTATATTTGCTAGGGAGTGAAATTTCATCTCTTCTAGGATTTGTATATTATGGAAAGAATCAATATTCAAATCTTTGTAGTATGATTTGAATGCCCTACATTTTAGTGGTGACTGGTAAGGCTCCATCTTGACTACTGCATGAGATTTTTATAAAGCCTGACTGTGATCTTAAGCATGTTTTGTTTATTGGTTTTTTTGGAAACATGGAATATTTAATGCTTAAAATCTTCCTGTGTTTGTCTCCTATTAACAAATTTCATTTCCAAATAATGTTTCCTATACCATGATCATCCAGTGGTGTTTGTTAGAGCAGTGCAGTTGTAGAGTCATACACATCTACTTGGGACTAGGATTTGCGCTTGAGTTTTTTTCTTTTGAACACTCTTTATAATTTATTCTTTCATTTAACTTTCTTGATGTTTCAGGATTTTTGTTTTTGGTTTCTTAGAACTTTCAGACCATTTATCTATAATCTTTGTACAATTCAAAATAGTTTGCTGCTACTTAAACATGCATCTAATATGACACTGAGCTTTTAGAGTTTCTGGCAACCATTTTCATTCATTTGCCTTTGACGGGATTTGAGTTGATGTGTATCTGTTGAGGCTACTTTATTAACTGTTTTATTTTTGAATAGAGGTGGTTTGTGATGTAGACATAATGTGCTTGACAATATGCTGTGGAATTGAAGCACATTTTCTTTTTCTCTGCATAGTGGCTTTCACGGCATTTATGATGTTGAGCATTTTATCCAGTCTCTAAGATATGATGTACGCATTGTGGAAAACATACCTGAAATTCGCAAGAATGGGAAAACCAAGAAGATAAAGGCTTTTCAGGTATATAATTTGACAAATCATTTTGTCTTTTATATGAAATTTAGCAGATCCCAATGTTTAAGCTCATGATTAATTCTTGAAATATTAACTTCTTTTCTTTTTATGTAATTTTTCCTTCTTGCTTCAGCTTCGGCCACCTAGAGATGCGCCTATTAGTTGGTATACAACTGTTGCTCTGGAGAAGATGAAGCAACATGGAGCCATTTATCTGACTCCTTTTTCACATCGCCTAGCTGAAGAAATTGACAACCCAGAGTATCAGCGATTGAGGTGCAGGGTTAACTACCATGCCCTGAGATTTAAGCCACATATTATGAAGCTAAGTGAGTCAATCGTTGATAAATTGCGTGCACAAGGTCACTTCATGGCAATACACCTTCGTTTCGAGATGGATATGTTGGCATTTGCTGGGTATGATCTCAAACAGTCTTCATTATTTGTTGAGTATTGTTGTGCATAATTCACTAATAATATATCTCATTATTGTCTGGGCATTTCGAGTTTAACTTTAAGATGAGCTGTATCCATGATGCTTCAAAGCATTAGGTGCAACATGAAATTTTTTCATTTAGAGGGGAGGAAGTGAGGTAGGCAAATTTCTGTGAAGCATATGACTCATGCACCTCCATATCTGGGGTGACTTATCTCATGATCATATTGTTGAGGGTGCAAATGGGAGTCATCCTGGTCACAGAGTGAGTTGTTGCAATCCATATCTCTGAATGGTATGCATTAGACCAATAACATTCAGATGATTGGCCATTTTATTGAATTTCAAAGTTAAACAAGTAAAAAGGGAACTTCTGGGGTTCTCACTAGTCATGATGATTTCAACAGATCTTGGGAATGAAGTATTCTATCCTTCTTTATCCAAAGTTTCCCTTTATCGAGTAATGTGTGCTGAAGTGTTGTCTTTCTTCTTTTCTATTAAAGGATTGGTTCCTTTTTCTTATATTTTATTGACCTATGAGCCTTCTTAGCACATATCCTGGTGCTTTTAAAGGAATTATTAAGTTGTCTCATTTGATTAGTGCTTAGATTTTGACAGGGCCTATGATGTTTGTTTTGTTATGCTTTTGGTTAACCATATTAACCTATCCATGGAGTGGTCAGAATCTACCACCTAAATAGGTGGACTTACCAGTTAGAGCAAGCCACGTATATGAATTTCCTACAAAATAGGTAGCAATTTTTAAATTGCAAAAAATATTTTGTTAACTCAATATGTAGCATGGTATAGATAGTTCATGATCCTACGTGGTGACTGAAAACCACTGAAAATTTTCTTGTATCTATGTGGTTCAATGGTACATTTTGTCATTCTCAAAGAACATATTACCTTCTCACTTGAAGGGTTATGCATTTAACATCTTTAACTTTCTCGAATGGGTCAGGATCTTGTAATTGTTAGGAAGACTTTTCAAAAAATTGTAGAAGTAAATAATATCATTCTGATAGTGGATGTGAATGTTCTACAGGTGCTTTGACATATTTAACCCTGCAGAGCAAAAAATATTGAAGAAGTACCGCAAGGAAAATTTTGCTGATAAAAAACTTGTTCATAGCGAAAGGAGGGCAATTGGAAAATGCCCTTTAACTCCAGAGGAGGTAATTATAATTTCTTTAAGCAATATTCATGTATTTTTTGTGTAGTTTTTTAGTGATTACACCTGTCATTAATTCGTCAATGTTACAAACTATTTGGTTGACATTTAATTACCACTTTTCAGCAATCTCGTTTTATTTAGCTGATTATTTCGAAATAGGAGTTAAATATGTTATGATGCTACTTATTGTAGGTTGGCCTCATCTTACGTGCAATGGGATTCGACAATTCAACTCGAATATATCTTGCAGCTGGTGAACTGTTTGGTGGAGAGCAATTTATGAAACCATTTAGAGCCCTATTCCCTCGCCTTGAGAATCACAGTTCTGTGGATGCCACGGAGGAGCTCTCCACTAATACCCGTGGGTTGATAGGATCTGCTGTGGATTACATGGTTTGCCTCCTTGCTGACATTTTTATGCCTACATATGATGGACCGAGCAATTTTGCCAACAATCTTCTTGGTCACCGTCTCTATTATGGCTTCCGGACTACAATTAGACCTGACAGGAAAGGTCTTGCTCCAGTTTTCATTGATCTGGAGAATGGGCGGACTGCTGGTTTTGAAGAAGCTGTTAGGCGTGTCATGCTGAAAACAAACTTTGGTGGTCCTCATGGGCGAATTTCACCTGAATCATTTTATACAAATTCTTGGCCTGAATGTTTCTGCCAAACAGAAACACAGAATCCTGCTCATAAATGCCCCCCAGAGAATGTTTTGCAAATTTTAGATAGCCAGTTACAGAGTGAAGTAGCCAGTGACTCCGAATCCCTCGACCAAAGAAACTCAACAGTATCTTTGGCAAAATGATAAGCCCGTGCCCTATGCTTTCAGTAGTTACTCTGTCCCTAGAAATGAACACTATAAGCCAAGTCAGACAAAGCAAGGGTCTTTGCAACCATGTTCAACATCTCAGGTAGTCTTTACTTCTCAGAATTGTACTATCTTTTGTGTTGAAGTGTCTCAGTGTTACCTTGGAAGTGTTCACAATGATGACTAACAGAAAGTGAAGTGTTCACAATGATGACTAACAGAAAGTTCTTCATAGTTTGGGGAAAAAAAAAGCTTTTTAGTTTCATATTTGACACCAAGGACAAAGAGGATAAGGGTTCAGGTAGAGAAAGCTAAGAAAGTTAAAAAACTTGCTACACTAGAACAGTTGGAATAACATTGAGAATCATAAATTGCCCTGCATTGCGGATGCATCAAAAGATGATGTTCAGATTACTGTAAGAGAGGATAGAGGGCTAGGAGCACTTTTTTTTTTTTTAGGGGGGAGGGGGGTGTGGGTGTGGGTGGCTGGTGGGGCATTCGGTACAATGCTAAAGATAATTTCACTCCTGAAATAGAATATCAGTAGAAAAACTGAATAGTTTCTTTAGTGGAATATTAGTAGAAAGACTGTTGAAGATGTCAGATTATTTCTAGGTGGGATAGGATGTTCTGCATTTTCTTTTTCTTTTTTGAGGGTGAGGTTAGGTGTTCGTCAGGAGGTCAACCTAGACTTGAGCTGGATTGGGAGCTCTGCTCCTCCCTTGGTCTGTGTTTTGAGGGGATGCCTGTGGTATTATGCAGTGAGTTAACATATTATATCTTGATCGAGTCCAATAGGATTCCTCATGAACAATGTAATCTTGTACCTTTTTATTTCCACTTACTTTCTGCTTTCTATGTACCTAATATTAGATTGTATTAGTTTACTTATTATCATAATATCATTAATGCTTGATTTCATTTTCTAGTCTTTAATTATATGTTTTGTTGAACCAAAAGAAATACTATATTTCTGCTGTTTTAAGAATTAGAACTGCATGCACCCTCAAAAAAAAAAAAGGTTCTTTTTTCCTTGTGCTTTATTATCTGAGAGATATTGGTAGTTTCTTCGCTGATGCATGGAAATTCCAGTGGATGCTGCAGGTTCATGCTAGTGGGGTTTACGAACAAAGAGGGTAGTCTTTCTGCCAATGCATTAGCGAGCAGAAAGCAGATCAGGTTGAATTTTTCTGCTATATTAAATATGCCAACCGTTGATTCACATTACCTTTGTAATGTAATGACGCTGGAAGATATTATATTTAAGTACACAGCGTCGTAATGGCTTTGAGAACAAGTAGTGTACGAATTGTCATGTTGTAAAAGATAACTATTCTTTTGAGTCTTGGCATAATTGAAATTCGTTAATTTTCCAACTAGTGCGTTCGTGCTACAGAATAAAAATTGCCTGAAGCAAATGAGGAATATCCATGTAAATAAAATAGAAGACGAAGAGTGGTTTGGGCTCATAGGTTAATAGTCTGGGTGTATGTTCTGTTTTCATGTCCAAATCTTAGCAGTTTCGTCTCCTTTGATTTCCAAAAGGATAGAGATTGGCTCGGGAGTTGCAATGCAATAATTATAGCAACCTAAAAATAAGCTATTTCCTCACTGAAAAAAATGGCTTGCAGCGAAAGATGAATTTCTTTATCTTGTTTGGGCTGTTGCAAGCGATCTTGGTGGCTAGTTATAGCTTAATGATCTCTATTTCCTATTTGTCTCTTGCCGGTTCATCTCTTTTCTTTCTCTCATTTATTCACTCTTTATTTCCTTCACCCATTGGTGTGTGTGTGTGTGTATAAATATAAAATACCTCTATTAACTAATCTTGATAAACAAAGTAAGTTTTTGGTGTTTTGCTTTCAATCATTCGGATTAAAGCTCTTAAAACTCTCCTGAAAATACTCTTAATATCTTTCGCAAATTGGTTGATAGAGAACGTTTCAAACCTAAAATAAGAATTGATCGTTGGAATACTGACTTGATCAGTGGGTAGGAATTTCTCATAGATCAAGTCACAAAAATCTCCATCTGAGAGTTATGGGAACTCTGCACAGATTTGCCGCATCATCTTTCTTTTCACTCACAGATCAATAATCGGTCCTTTAATCTTTCCATGTGTCTTGTGTGAACCAACGGAACACAGCAGAGCTAACCCGACTGACCCACAGTATCCAAAACATTAGTAGCATGATTGGTTATATTATGTAATGGGCGCTTGTTTTGTTATATTAAGAAGTGAAAAATAAAATCTCATTTTAAGATAAGTATTTTAGAATTCTAATATTTTTATTCAATATATCTATATAATAAAAAAAATGGTGAGACATCTTAAATTTTTAAAATAAATTAAAACACCAAACATGAAAATATAATTAAAATCCTATTTTATTTCCATGTCCAATACCAAACATGCTCCTATTGAAAGTTTTTTTAATTAATGCCAATGAATACGAAACCTACAAATAGCCAGTGACAGAACACAAGTTAATCGACCACAACCTCAAACTACAATACAGAGTACAGAACATGATTTAATTGACCACCGCCTAAAACTAGAATACACGATGGACAAAAGAAGATAAATAAAATGCCTACTCCATTAAAGATGCACTCAAGGTAAAATGATAAAGGAGATTTCAACTCCCTGCATAGCTGTTAACCGACATTTACATCCAGTAATTTACAAACAATAAATTTCCAAATACAAAAATTGAGGAAGACAAGACAAACAGGGTGGTAAAAACTAATTAGCCTGATGGTTGAGCACGCAATTTATTTGCAACGTAAAGCAAATGACTAATGTTTGTAGGGGGGTAGTTCTGGAGAAGCTTAAGATTAGAGGTGAAATCTCCTGCTAATAGACGCCTTCGAACCAGAACCAGCATTGCACAGCATATCCGA
Organism: Omphalea diandra; assembly: GCA_949677035.1. Taxonomy (NCBI): domain Eukaryota; kingdom Viridiplantae; phylum Streptophyta; class Magnoliopsida; order Malpighiales; family Euphorbiaceae; genus Omphalea; species Omphalea diandra. Next base: position 30,214 of record CATIWR010241471.1, on the reverse strand, counting down.
AGCAAAGTCTCCTGAAAGTAAGGGTAATTGTTAATTTGTTAACTTTCACAATTTTTATCATTATCAAAATGGGATGTAAACTCAATTAGAGCCAATTTGGAACTAAGGCAGTCCACCAGGCAATCAGCCAACAGATACATAAAGGCAATATTTGACATAAAATCCCAAGTTCTAGGGTGGACATGCGTGTTTCTTTTTTGTGTGTTTTTTTTTTCCCCTGGGGGGGGAGGGGTGGGGTGGGCTGCTGCTGCTGCAGTATCATCATCAGATACTACTCTTTGTGGTATATGGATCAATAACTTTTGATAACTAGCCTTTGGGTGGAAAAAAAGTACACTTTTGATAACTAGCCTTTGGGTGGAAAAAAAGTAGCAGTTAAAGCATTCGCATCAAAGGCAATGAAGCCACTGTTCCTGTTCTGGTTGTTCTGAAGCTATGAATCCAGGCTATCTCACATAGCTGCTATTAATACATCAGCTGTCATTGGGGAGTGGGTGGGGGTTGAATTATCAGATAGCTCATCCCATCTGACCCAATGTGTGTGAGACACATCCTAGGTGTAAGCATCTTTGTCAGACTTGACATTTTTAAACAGGTATAGGCAAATATAATCATAGATTTCTTTAGACACCATAATTAGCAATAGTCCTTCACATCTCATTCATGTCATATAAGACACTATTCAATATATGGTATGTGGTTATCTGATGCAACGATTGAAGTCTCGGGTTCCAGAATGAGAGATGGAACTGTATTGGGTCAATTGGTTTATGCATCCTCTATTACACAGAACCTTTTAGAATTTTCTGCCAGATGTTGCAACGAAATTGAATGCATCTCAACGGGCAAATTGCTACTACAGACAGCCATAGAAAGGCAGTACAATCCTTAAATTAGGTTGCTTTGTTGAATCATTATGCAAAAGAAACCTCCTATGGCAGAATGGTGGTCTAGAGGCAGCAGCTTTTGCCATTTTCACTCCCTAATTGTAGCCTTCAACACTCAGGCGAATGGGATCCTTGCATTTACATATAATACACCATCTTCAAGTAAAAAAAAAATAAATACAGAGATAGGAATTTACCTGAGGACCTTCTGGGTCACTGAGAAGTGTGTCCCAAATATGAAGACTATCCGCAAAATTGAATTCCTGAGTCAAGAGGAGAGTAATCCACCTAAATGCATAAAATTGAGGGTTGACCTGTTATTTTCAAACACAAAGAAGCAAGCTATTAGAGAAGAATTATCTAACCAAAAGTTAAAACCTACTATCAAACACTCATAATTCAGTTTTTTTATTTAATACTATGAAATATGAAAGAAAGTTAATTCAGTTTTTTATTTAATTAAAGAAATGAAAGGAAAAATTAAAATGGGATTTATCATCTCTCTTTTTATATCTGCAGGACTCATTCGAAATTCCAGAACAGAAACACCATAGACAAGCTAAGAATCTGATTTTATAACATAATAAATGTGGAGGAAAGTGCATCATGGCCTTGAACATGTCTAACTGAACACAACAAATCAGGTGCTCAACTACAAGACTTAGTAAAATGCCTTAAAATCCCAGGTGCCAACATCATCAAACATCTAATATATAATCCATATTACAGACGTCACATAAGATGTTTTCTTTTAACCTTCTACCAATTCTTCTTGTCTAAATACATGCTGATTGATACAGTTACACTTGATCAGAGGTGTATATTTATCCCCTAGACACTTTCAAAACATAACTATGCTGTTTAGGTTTGTGATTCCCTTGGAGATTGAAAGGGATCAAAGAACCGAATAATACTACTTTCCCCAAGGTTAATATCATCATATAGCAAGCTCTAAAGAAAGGCCGTGTAGCAAATAATGAGCCAGATAAGAGCTTACAGGGTTACAATAAAAAATGTTGATGGGGCCTTTCTGAAAGTAAGATTGATTGAAATTGACTATAAAGTGTCATGCAACTATTTCAGGAAAAAAGTGATGTTCAAGTCACTTTTGCATTGCCTTCGGTGTGGAAACAAACTAGATAGCTTAACCGTTAAAGTAGAGGCATTCTAACAATAATCACTGAATCATGGCAGAATTTACTGCATTCAAACATATTAAATGAAAATGCATCCCTTTCCCAAAGCAACTGAATTTATTCTTTAAATCTTGTTTTACCTTGGTTGTGACCTTGAGATGACGCCAAAGTTCTTCATCATGTTCCTTCAAAAGTTGTGACAACTTTGTAATTGTTGAACGAATTCCAACCACACTGTTATCAAGTTGCTGACAGAAATGATCCCGAAATCCACTTAATAATTCAACAAAACAAAAGAATGTGTCTGCCTCAGCACAAGCCTACATAACCAATCAGGAAATGATAAACCAAATGAAATCAAAAGCAAAAAGTAAAGCACTACCACCATCATTTCATCTGACAAAAAACTAATGAGGAATGCATGTTACACATTCACTTTATTCTTGCTATCCATTTGTCTTATGCCAAAATTCATCGCTGACACTGTAATTGCACTCCAACTTCAGGACACAACCAATCCTTGCTCATTACGTAACTCCTGGGGACAGTGTTGCTGCTATCGTGTAGCTCATCATCATGCCAAATAAAATTCTTTTTTATTAAAAATAAGTGAAAAGGAAAAAGACAGAGAAAAATTAGGAGAGAGATTAGAGAGACAGAGAGAGAGAGAGAGAGAGAGAGAGAGAGAGAAAAACTTATGAGGACACATGCCTTCATTTCTCCCCCAAAATACTTGTAATTCCACTCTTAGAAGCCTTTGCAAATAAAGAGATACAATATCTACCTTAGAAAAGCAACCTTGCATTAACAATTCAAAATTCATCACAAAGACTCAACTTTTTCTCATCAAAGTAACATCCTAAATTTGAAAGACTACATTGGAGTTTTGGACAGAAATAAAATAATCGTAAAACTATTACACTCCCTGAGAAACATGACTGACTCAAATTATTCAAATTAGAGGAAAGAGGCTGGAAAGGGGATTCCATTCTTTCTTTCTGTCTCTCTCCAAAAAAGGCTGCAACAAAAAAGTAAGGACAAAACAGTTCTGTCACCTTTCTTTTCTCCTTCATCCAAGTATTCTTCAATAATGAATTATTTGTCACTTTTTCATATGCTTGAAAAATTAAAGCCTCTAAGACATTCTGCTAAAAGGTCCATCAAATCCATGCATATGAGTATATTTGACAGAAGCCAATTCATGTATTATTGACAAGACAAGATCACATTCAAACTTCTGACCACCAAAGAAGGCAAACAATGACAATAGATCAAAATGACAAAATGGAAACAGCATATACTTACTGCCACTTCTTCATCAGAGTCATTTCTGAATACGTAGAAAAGAGGAGCTAGAATTTCATTCATCCCTTGAACATATCTTATTCCAGGATTCAGTTTAGCAAATACAATTAGTACGTTTCTCAAAGCCTCCTGAAGATAACAAGTAGAAATAAGTCAGCCAAACAGCTTAAGTATGCATTAATATCAAATCTAAATTAGTAAACCTGATTAGATTTTGCAAAAGATGTATCCCCAGAAAAGAAGTGCATGTCTGGATGAGTGCGTTTCACATCTCGGTCAATTTGCTCCATGATCTCTGAGTCCTGGAAAAAAAAAAGTTGGAATTACATGACAAAATGGTAACTAAATCTGATTACATTTAGCTGAAAATGAAGACTTAGCCATCTTCATCAAGAAGAGAATATTTAATGAATAACAAAATACAATATGTTTAAATGAACCACCACCAGCCCAACCATTCCCATCCCCACAAAGAAGAAGAAAAGACTGATGCTGTCAGCCAAACATTGGGAATGCACAGGTTTTAATAGAACTCAGGAAGTAAATTCATGGATAATGGATTAAATACATGCAACAATTATTATTATTATTTAACATTGAAAAATATCTGAGGTTTGAAAAATTACATCCCTAAAGCATATAATTTGATACCTGGAAGAACTGATTCCAGATGCTGGTCTTCCCAAGGCTCAAAGGATGCTCACCATGGGTAATTTGCGATCTTGATAGCATACCACTGCTTTCACATTTTCGATCATCATTAGCAGAACCTGTGGATTTCTCCAATCTCCTTGCGATTTCTGACTAACTAGCCACAAAAGAAATCAGAGATCCAAAACTATTTACAGGAATAATTATGAATCTAAATGCAGCAAATGAAATCAAGTAATCCACTTTATGCTAGTATCCTACTTATAACAATTAACGTCAAGTCACCTGACCATGCAAACACCTAGTCCATATGGCAATTTAACTTATGTTTTCAAGTATAACCTTCTTATAGGACTTCCCAGAATCCCACAATTTGAAAAAAGATATGCTGAAGAGACAAAATAAAGAGAAAGCTCACAAAGGTGAGCAGCAGCATAGTCTCATAACCTTATAATTATTTTGATTTCATAAAGACTCCTCTCCAAACAAACAGACTAAACTAAGGCAACTTACAGGATTCATTAAAAGCTCCTCTTTAAAATGCTTGTACTGAGACCTCTTTTTAGCCGATTCAGTCAACCAAAGTGACCGATCAGGCGGCAGATACCCCAGCAACAGCTTCACATTCACATTACATAACAACAAAAAGTAAACCACACAAAATTAGTACTCCAACAAGAAACATTAGCCCCAATTCCAAACTTAATTAACAAAAAAAAATCATCTTTAAATCAAAATAAAAAAAATTAACCACAAATAAAATTACTTTCCAAACGGTGGAGCGAATGCCGGCACCATCAGGTATCCCCTGAGACGCAATTCTCCTCAATTCCCTCATATTAACAACCTTCCTCGACAACTGCATTCATCACCACCACAATCAAGAATTACCTATATATACAATAGAAAGACGAAAAAGTGATTGAATTCTGACCTCGGTCAAGAGCTGAGCCTGTCGGGAAATATCCTCGGCGGAGGGACCAACAACATTATCCTCATCTTTATTATTGTTATCGTTATTATGATTACTATTTTTATTTTTATTACTATCGTTGTATATACTACTAACACTATTTCGCGAATCTTCCTCCTTGTCTTTTTCTTTATGTTTCATTTCAGGCTCCGTCGGGGGAGGATGATTTGGCGGTGGGACTGGGACAGGTGGCTCCAAGGGAGACTCGGTTGCAGTGGTGGTGGAGAGCTTGGAGGAGGCATGGCGGTGGTGGCGCTCGTCGTCGGAGGAAGGAGGAGCAGTGGACCAGAGAGAGCTGTTGAGCCAATCAGGTACTTTTTTCTTCACCATTTCGAGAGAGATTTGATTTTAATGTTAAATTAATGAGACGAAGAAAGAAGAAAGGACTTGGAGAGGTTATTAATGGAGTACAAAGTTAGCTGATGATTGGAGTTCGTCCATAAGGGTGCAAATGGGGAAAAGCCAGTTAATTAACCGGTTAATTATGACCAAATAAGGAAAATAATTAATTAATTAATTAATTATCACCTTCAAGAATTTTCTTCTTCTTTTTTTCTTTTTTTTTTTCTTAAGAAAAAATAAATTATAAATTATCTTTATTAACTCAACTCAAAACTCCAACTTTTTCTTTCGCATAAAAACAAGAAATTGCTAGCTTGCCAAAAATAAGATTTTTTTTTAAAATCTTTGACAATCTTACGTTGACTAGCATGGGCGAGCAAAAATCAAACTGAATTGAAAAAATTAATCAAATGAAATTAGTTTGATTTGATATTTTGATAAAAGTAGTTTGATTCGATTTTAATTTAAAAAAATGATTTTTGATTTTTAGTTCAATTTTTTAAATAAAAATCAAATAAATCGAAATTATTAATAAATCAAATTAATTTGAATTGAACTAAATTTAAAATATATATAATTTAATCAAATCGAATCGAACCAAACCAAATTTTTATAAGTTAAGTTCAGTTAAGTTTATAGACATATAAATTTCGATTTAATCAGTTCGATTAATTTTATTTTTTTAAAAATTTTAATGCGGTTCAATTTTAAATATATAAAATTTAGTTTATTTAATATTAGTAAAAATCCGAACAAAGCGTTTGTTCACACCCTACCAGCAAGAATGACTCCATTAAATCAACAAACGCACATTATTTATAATTATCACTTACTAATTGACTAGTATACCTTATGTAGATGAATAACTCAGAGTTATTATTTAAAAAAATATTTAGAATTAATTTGATATTAATTGAATAAAGTTTAGATTTGAGTTGCTTAAGTATTTTATTGAATTAAGTTTGATTATTAAAGTTCTAAAAGCTCATGAGCTAATCAAACTTTATTATTTTTTATTATTTTATTGTTTATGTTTAAGAAGATTAATGTAAAAAATCGAATTGAGTCTAATTAATTTAGATTTGAGCTTACTAAATTTTATTTGAATTTACATTTAAGATTTTAAAAAATTTTTAAATAACTAATTCAACAAAGTCCAACTTTAATATGTTGAATATTTCACTAAGCTGACCTCGGAACTGAAAAATAAAATTCAATCAAATTCAAGTTTCGAGTTTTATAATTTAATATGAGCTCAAATATAACAGGTTTTTTACTCCATTTAATTTGATTACACCTTTAATACTATTTATTTTTATAATAATAATAATAATAATAATAATAATAATAATAAAAGGGCTCATCATGCTCCAAATATTAGCATCTTATTTCTTATTAATAACATATTCTATAAATAAATATAATAATTTTATTTATACTAGTTTAAAATTTAAATTTATTATGTGTTGATTCCAAGATTTCTATATTATTTTTGAATATAAACAATCATTCAGAACTTCTAAAATCATTTGTAAGTATTTACTTGTTAGTTAATTTTAAGAAAATTAAAAGAGAATGTTCATGAAAAATATCCTTAAAAAATGAAAGAGAACTCATAGTACTCAAAAAAGAAAAAGAAAAAAAAAATAATCAAGCATCGGAATGTTTATTTACTAGAAGGCAAGTTGAAGGTGTTCACAAAAGACTGCACTTTGAACTAATGCGTAAAGTTACAGAAAAATCAAAAAACTTATAATATATAATTAAAAAGCGGAAAAACTCTTTCTAAACGATTAAACAGCGCATAAATCCAATGTGTGTAGAGAAAATATGAGTATTTGAGTGAAAAGTGTTAATGCCAAATTTGAAATTGTTATATAAATGGGTCCATTTTTTTAGAATAACTTATGAAGAATTAGATGACAAATCATATATGAAAATAAAGATTATTGAATTTGGGGCTCTTTAAAGAGAATTATGAGCATTTGAGTGATTGTGTTGGTGCCAAATCAGCAAAGATGATTAGAAGAATTAATAAGCCAAAAAAATAACTCCTAAAAGAGATTAATCATACTGTCGAATATGAGAGTTTGTGTTTACAACACTCGTAGCCAGTGGAAAGGAAATAAAGTGACCCCATGAATCCATATACCTTGGAATTGTAGCTTTTGTTGTTAAACCTTTTTCAGGCCCATGTGTTGGGCATGATTGCAATTTCCAGAACGTGAGTGGGGAGCACTTCTCATGTGCAAATTCATCTAATCAAGCCCATCTCCTAGCAATGTAATAGGTTAAAATGGATACAAACTCATGGATGAGGATGTTGACGCACAAAGAAATTCACTTAAAAATATGAAAAAATAAATCTTATATCTTTATGAGAGAAAGAGCATAATTTTCACATGCAATGAATTCATCTAATAATTTCTTGGATTCATTGTGTGTTTGAGACTTATATAGCATAGAAACAAATGAGTAAATTAAAAAACAGAAAATGATATTTTGTAAAATATAGGTAAAAAAAAAATTAGAGAAAAACAGAGTTTTTGAAAATGCGGCAAATATAAGTGATTCAATTGAAATTTTCATACAACGTGATTTAGGACTCAAAGAATTTTTATTTCTTTTTTTAAAAAAAGAAAATTAAAATAGCTGACAACTCTTAGGTTCCCGACTAATTTTGCCCAACGGTGTGATGAATATGAACCTCGCCAATGCCAATTTTTGCAAAAGTTAAATAAACTTCGTGCGCAAGAACTTCCATAGCCAATCCTGGACGTAGTAAATGGTGGAGATTTTCTACAATCCATGAAATTGAAATGCGATTATAGAGAGGTAAGAAATTAAGATTATTGGGAACACAAATCTATGGATAATAAAGCATTACAATTTTAAGCAAGGAGCAGTTGTTGTAAAACACTGCCAGTAGCCAACAAGGAACTCACTCTGCTTACTGACGAGTCCCTCATTCCCAAGCCTTCTGCTTGACGCAACGCACCAGCGGTTTCCTCTCCATTTCATTTCATTATCATAAAGCAAATAAATAAAAGAATTAATGTAAGTAAGTTCTTCAGAAAATCAAACAAAAAACCCAAAACTTAAAATCCAAACTGTCCGATACAAAGAGATTTTAGCTGGAAATCTCACATCAAACTAAGCCAAGTATGGTTTCCCAAAACAACGATTAATTTCTTTTCTTTTTCAACTTTAAAGGGGAAGAGAGAGTAATTGAAAAGATATTATTGAGAGGGGTAAAAAAGGCTAGAATAAGTCCAGCTGAAAATGAGGTGATTGTCGCCATTGCATTGGTTGGCACAAGCTGTTGGAATGAACTGAACTTGCCTCTGAAACACCGTATATATGAACAATGAGTTACCAACTACTCGTATCACCACCCATTAGATTAGGTATTGCGTTTCAGGTAACTACAGGCTCAATTAAGTTGTCAAAGCTTCATGCACTTGAAGAAAACAAGTCTTAAGATTTAATTCTGCTGTGTATACGCAGTTACTATGAGAAGAAAGACAACCTCATCTAAGGTTAAATTTGTTTTGCGAAAAATATTTTTCATATTTTTAATTTTTATTATGTTTAAGGAAATTAATTAATAAAAATTATTTTTTATCAATAAAAAATTAAATTATTTTTTAAAAGAATGTCATTTTTTAAAAAGTTTTAGTTAACTTTCCAAATAAAAAATAAATTATATAAGTATATATTTATTATTATGGAATATTCTTAACTATTAATATTCATTGCCGATTGCTATCAACTGGTGGTAGTCGCTAGCGATTGGTGAGATATATAAAAAATGTTTTTTAATATATTTTTATTAAATAATAAATACTATAATATAAAGTATCTATAATCTAAATTTTATTATAATTTTATAAATTTAAAAAATTAATATTTTTATATTGTATTTCAAAAAATATTTTCAATTTGCTGCTTGGAGCAATTCTATTCTCTCCTCCAAACCTTTTGAATGCCCAATAACGAAATAGCAATCCTGGGTCTAATGCTGAATGACTTGAAAGATTCACTTCAGCACACTTATTAGCAATTGTGAAGTAATTATGAAGATCAAAGAATCAAAAAAGATCAATTCAGTGAGAATCTCATATATAGGTTCTTAAAGAAAAAAAATTACAAAGGTCATGACCAAAATATGCATAATAAATTGATAAAAGTTATTAATTTGATTATCTAGGATCACAAGGTTAACAATAAAGGTGCCAAAAGTTTTTTACATTCTCCCAGTCAAATATGAAATCACAAATGTGGAATTAATTATAAGATAATTAATAAATTATACAAATATGAAATGATAAGAAGAGATATCCCAATGTATTAATGGAAAAAAAAAATAGAAAAGTGAAAAGAATAGCTATTAGAATTAATGTTCTCCAGATGAAAAATTCAAATGCGTGCAAGGGTATTTTGGCATATGATGCTTTCGTTTAATAGTTTGGTGAATTTTACTTTAGGAGGCAAATTTAATTATTAATTAGGCTAATAAAATTTGAGTCTAATAACTATCAATTTTGAAGTCGTGTCAGTGCTGGACGGGCAAATGAAGTCAGTCTACAGACATATGTACTCATTTCTCTGAACCCTCAACTAAGTTATTAGTAAAGACTATATTAATGGGTGCTAAATATAATTCCCACCAAGCAAGGTATGATAGGCGAAACAGAAAGTCTACTCTCTGGAGCTCTTTATTGCTGGTTTTTGTCTTCTATATATTTATTTCAATTTTCCAATACTAAAGGTATTATACTTGAAATCAAATAGGAATAATGAAATTGAATAGTTCAATTTAAAGAAATTAAATATAAATTTAATTTTTAAATAAAATTCAATATTTATCCTCAAAATTAATACTTGTATCGGATGTCATTTAAATAAAATCAAAATTATATAAATTCCTTATAAACTAAATCATATGTCAAGAATTATATTCTATTCTCTTTATAAGAGAGGACTAAACCTGAAATATAATTAAATAAATGAGCAATCGAAAATTCATGCATTGTGCTAAGGGTTTTGGAATATGACGCTTTCATTTATCATTAATAAAATTATTTAGTTTTTTTCATTAAATCATTTCTTTTTTTTAATTGAAAGAATTGAATTTTTTTTTAAATATAGTTTTCTTAAATAAAAAATATTAAAATATAATTTATTTTTTTATTTTTCAAAATCTAATTTTGTTTTAAAGTAACCGACGTAAAAATCAATCTAATGATGCCAAAAAAAAAAAAGAAAATAATACATGACCTCATCTGTACAATTCCATGGAGCTGGCTAGCTTTGATGGAAATGTTATTGGTCCATCCACTCGCCTGAAAGTGTTACACAAAGAAAAAGAAAGCCTAGTCTTTTAGTTTCCTTGAATTTTCCAATACTTAAAACTAGGATGTAGCTTATTTTTCAAGAATTTCTTATGTGCACGTAAAAAAGAAAAAAATTAAGTTATTTTAAAATAAAAACACTGTAAAAATAAGAAAAAAAAATTAAAATATATGCTAAAATGACATCTATCTCTTAATACAAAAAAAATTAAATTTGAAGAAAAACACATAAGGAAAATAGTTTAAAAAAGAACACAAGACATAAATACATCTTGAAGAATAGTTACTAAAATCAAGTACACATCATTTCTTTTCTTGTTCTTTTTCGTAGTTTCTCTTCTTTCATTTTTTATTCTAGTTGTTTTTCTTATCATTTTGTAATTTGTTTGGGATTAGAAGATTTATTTGCAAGTTATTGAAGTGAGATTGAATTCTAATTTGACCTAGCATCTTTCAAATCCATTATTTTTAGTTCAATTCAAAGCTAGTTATAAATTGTAAGCCCTAATTTTCTTCAAATTTTGCATTTGGATGTTTTAAGTTATTATCTTTAATTTTTTTTTTCCTTCTTTTTTGTTTCCATTTATTTTCTTCTTTTCATTTTGATACTATTTGTTATTTTACCTCAATTAGAATCAATTTGGTAAAGTTGAATTAGAGTTTTCAAAAGTTTGAATTAAAACACAATTGATTAGTAAAAGTATGAAATAATGAATTGAAACAACACTTAAAAACTGAAAATTCTTTTCTACAAAAAAAAAAATAAAAATGACGGAAGATTCCAATCCACCTCGAGAAATGCTACCTTAGTAGACTCAAGTTTTACATGATACCTAATTGACCATTTAGAGTAATCCACTGTCATCTCCAAAAATAGAGGTGATCAGTCCCAATATAGACTTGTTATTGAAAAATAACCGATACCAAATAGAAAGCCAGAAATTTTTATAAAATGGCATCTAGTATCAAACTAAAATAAAGAATTATCCATTCCAAACTAAATTGGATATAAGTCCGACTTGGTATGGGTATTAGAAACTTTAGTATATTTCAAGAGTGTTATTAATTTCATAGAAAATAACTTAAAAGAATTTTAATTACACAAAAATCTGAAAAAGAAAGACCTATAATCAACTAATCTAATTACAAACGAAAAAAACATATAAGCTAACTATATTATAAAAATACATGTTGTGTTGCATGCTACTTGATATATGAGTTTTTACTTTAGATATCAATTCTCTGGTTTTTTTTCTCTATTTAGCAATTTCCAACAACTAAAAACAAATGAAGAGAGAAAAAAAATGATAAAAGACCATTAACATTAAACATATGTTCTCACATTAAAATCTCTTAATAAAAATATCAACACTACACATTTCAAATTACTGTAAACATCAAATATCCAATAGTCATATTAACAATTTATATGATATAAAACTATCAAATAAAAATCTCAAATTGTAGGATAGAGGAGCATATACTTCCTGATAGTTAATGCTTTACAATAAAAATTAGGTTTGAATCTGCATGGCCTAGGCTTGGGTTTATATATATATATATATATATATATATATATATCAGTTTTAGATCTCAAATAAGTTCGATTCAGACCGATTATTCGGGATGGATAATATAAATATCCAGTACCATACCGAAATATTATCTTCGGTTTAGATCAATTCAATTATTTTCAGATATTTTCTATACTTTTTTCTTTCAGATATTTTTTGGCTTGGTTATTCGGTCTGGTTCGGTATATCCAGACCTGTGTTCACCCTCGTCCAAAACATCGAATGCTATACTTTGGAAGATGTACTGCACATTACAAGAACCAAACTTCCACCAGAGTCTCATGAACACAGAATTCGCTGTAATCCATCAATTTACAATTTAGGCCCTGGCATTTCCTTCAAACACTCTCTCTCAACATCAAAATACAACGTAGTTCTACTAAAAACATTTGGGGGCCAATGATGGTGCCGTTGCAACAAATGGCAGAAAAACAGATGATGATGCTGTCTTCGTCATCTGGTATCTTGACATTGATTCCTAACGAACTCCAAGAATCAGTCTCTAATGAACACAAATCAATTCGATAACTTTGCCTCAAACGACTAAGAGAACAGAAAGGATCTTATAATGTGGCGATTTCAAAGGATCAAAAGATAAATTAATACCCAAAACATTAAACCTAAAATCCGTGCTAGGGAAAGTAACTCTCTTGAATTGCCGATCAGTAAATACGATTGGCTTATTTGCATCCTCGAAAAGAAAAATATCAACATCATCTACATCATGAAAGAAGATACAGCTGTCATCATCACTGGAGCAGAACCGTGTATAGGAAGAGCAAACAAGCAACACATTGCAGGACTGCAGTATCTAGACCAGAGAACAGCCTGTTAGACAGTCAAAGGTGCTTTAGGAAACATTGTTGATGACTGTTTCTAGAAATGCAAGTTTTCGCTTTCCTCTTCATTGGGGGTTTGAGAGTGAGTAATTGGATTGGCCTTCAAATTTTCTTTCTTATGAAATGGTTGAGTCTTCAACTTTTTTCTTTTTTAAGAAGGAATGGCCTTCTTCACCTTTAAAAGTTCTTGTGATGTGCCCAAAAAAATACTATTAGTGCAAAATATAAAATTTTGAAAGCTAAAGTAGTTTATAATATAATAACTTGAGGGCTAAAGAACAATTGAATATTAAAAATTCAAGGAACAGGGTATAATCTGAACTTAGATAAGATCTAAAGTTTCATGAGTTGGTAATAAAATTTAAAATATTGAATATTGAATTTACATTTTGAATAAGAACTTGTGAGCTTTAAAATTCTTTGAAATTCTAAAGATTTTTAATTACTAGGACTTCAAATTTTCAAGTAACATCACCACAAAAAGAGCCGATCCTAATCACCACATTCTTAAGATCATATAATTCAATTTATCTTACCTAAACTAGTTGCATACCTGCACATTAAATGGATGGATGCTATGCGGAAAGAAAGGTATATATCCATAGCAACTTTAGTATGTCATTTTGAATGATCTCTTTAATATGTTTTTCAAAATCTAATCCGATATACGAATAAATAATACATTTTATATGTATACATATAAATACATAGATCCATCTGAATATGTTATGGGTGGATCTGCTATTTTACCGAGAGAATGTAAACTATTTCCATGCCACTTTACCAGGCAAACTGAATAGCTTAGATGCTAAGGTGTTAGTAATTCACAAGCATAAACCTCAAATTTTAAGAGGTAGGACTTAGATGCATGTGGAATCTAAACAAAGAAACTATACATTAATCCAGGACATGTCTAACCGGAAAAAGCAAACATGAATGGATGGCCAAAGTACAAAAATTGGCCACAAAATAGAGGTTGCTTGATACAAAAGTGCGCAAACTGTTATTGTACAAGGTCAGTATCACATACCGCATTACCAGTAATCTCTGCAGGAGCAAACTCCATCCTTGAAATGATGGAATCGCTTTATATCTCTCAATACAATCTCCCTTTGACTCATCTTACTAGCATATTTCATCAGAGAATGACAATCTCCACAAACTCTCAGGTTTTTCACAATTCTTATGGTCATACCAGGAGAAGTACGGATAAGCCCAAAAGCAAGTGCCAATTTTTCACTATGACTTCCTAATGCATCTTCTTTCTCTTCTTCTTCAATATTATGAAGTACCCAATCAGTTCCAGGCATGTATCCATGTCCCTTAGCACCTGCTACTAGCTCTTCTAGTTTCAAGTATATGTCTTTTGCATCTCTATGAGCATAATCACCAGCTACAAAACTATGCACTTGGCTCTCAACCTCTATGTAACTCCATCCTGGATCTTTCTCGATGCCTCTATTCTGCATCAGAATTCTCACTCTTTCTGCATCTTCCCACCGGTCTACTGCAGCATAAACATTTGATAGGAAGACATAGCTCCCAGGATGCTTAGGTTCAAGCTCCAAGAGCTTCTGTGAGGCTAATTCTGCCAATTTGATATTTTTATGAGCCCTACACGCACAAAAAAGGGCTCCCCATATCACAAAATCTGGAGTTATTGGCATACGTTCAATGAACCTGAGAGCTTGATTCAGCCGTCCTGCCCTGCCTAAGAGATCAACAATCAATGCATAATGTTTCATGGTGGGCTCTATGGAGTAGTCAAGCTTCATGCTGTTGAAGAAATTAAGTCCAAGATCCACTTTTCCAGCATGTGTGCAAGCAGTGAGTATGGCAAGGAAGACAACCTCATCTGGCCGTATACCTGAAAATATAACAAGGCCTAGTTCCTTGAAAAATTCGCTGTAAATGGAATAGAATCACACTAAACAGTATCGTAGAAAGTCACACCTGCATACATCATCTGTTTGAAACACTGAATTGATTGTTCAAAATGCCCATGGATTGCCCAACCCCATATCATAACACTCCATGTAAGAACATCCTTCTCTTTTGTCTCCTTAAACGCCTGACTTGCAGATTCGATATTCCCACATTTTGCATACATATCCACCAAAGCAGTCCCCATGGCTCCACTCAAACGGAAACCATTGTCACTCAGATATCTGTCTATTCTCACTCCAGTTTCAAGGGCACCAATCTTTGCACAAGCAGAAAGAGCAGAAGCAATGGTGAAATTATTTGGCTTCACACCCTCCTCCAACATCTTAGAAAACATGGCCAATGCCTTCTCGTGGTTTCCATTCTGCGAAAGCCCATTAACCATCGTAGTCCAAGAAACCACATTCTTCTCAGGCATCCGATCAAAAAGCTCCCTTGCTCGCTCCACATTCCCCCTCATCAAAAACCCATTAATCAAACTATTCCAAGACGCAATGTTCCTCTCCGGCATAGCCTCAAAGAGCTCAACAGCCTTACTCATATCCCCAACCTTACAACACCCATTAATCAACACATTCCACAACAATGTACTTTCCCTATCAAATCTTTGAGGACTTTCGTCGAACAGTTTGAGAGCCCATCCCACTTGCTCAACTTTCACATATAAAGAAGCCATCGAAATCCTAACAAACGAATCGAATTCAAACCCACACTTCAAAATGACTCCATGAAGCGCTCTACCGAGCCCTTCTAAGCACAAACTAGCAACAGACTTGAGTACAAAAGGGTATGTTAGCTGATCAGGTTTAATGTTGGACCTCAACATGAGGATAAAATGGGAAATGGCGGTCTCAAAACGGGAATTATTGGCGAGCCCACGAATCAAGGAGTTGAAAAGAAACGAGTTTTTGGGGTTGTAATGACTGAAAAGTGACAGAGAGTAGGAGATGGATTTAAGTAAAGAAGAGGAGGAGATCAATTGAGTAGTGATGAGGCTGCTGGACGAGAGGTTGTGGAGGAGGATTTGGGCGTGGATTTGGTGGAGTTGGAGTGTGGTTTTGGAGGCGTGAATGATAGATATGAAGTGGGTTTCTTGCGGTGAATTGGATATGGAATTGGGAGTGGCTGTGGGTTTTCTTGTTTTGGGGGGAGAGGTTGTTGATTTGAATATAGCATGCAGAGATTTCATTATGTTGGGGGTGGCGTGAGAGGAGAATCCAGAGACTAAAATAACCGCTAACCAACCGTCATGGAAGAAATCTTTCAAAAAAAAAAAACTGCAAAATGTGGTCCAATTTATCATAGTTGATTAGTTTATAGATCATCTAATTTGAGATATCATATTTATAATCAGTTCTTTTTATTGATTCATTATAGAATTTCTATAATTTATATAAATAGTTATATGATTGATGAAAAGATTATTGCAAGCACCATGAAAAAATAATCAAAATGACGAAATTAAAATTGAAGATGATGGTTCTAATCTTTGAAAAAAATACTAAAAACTATTATGTATTGCATTTTTTTTTTCTGCAGTATGAAATTAATATATTAGATCATCTCACTCTACAAAAAACAAATTAAAAATATGATTTAATTCGACATCAAATTCAAAAAAAAGTAACACTTGATTCATATTTTAAGAAAACATGATAATCATAATATGTATATTAATATATTGAAAAATTATTAATTTTATAATATGTGATCTTCAAGGATATTTCTACAATGTATCATCTTATAAATTTAATGAATTATTGATTTAGAACATTGATATCAAATCGAGACCAGTGAAATTATTACTTAAAATGAATTATTAATTAATCGTGTATTGTTTTGTCACGATTATATTAAATTGATATTATGAATTGAATCACAACATACTTTATATATGTAAATTTTCATAACAATAAGTGATAATTTTAAAAATAACTACTAATTTAATTGTGTTGCACGTTTAAATTTTTGAAATGGTAGAACAAAACCACTTAAGTATTATCCATTAATTGTTGGCTGATAAACAGGAGTGAGATGCTGTTTGGAGAAGACATGGGAAAGAACTCATTACTTGATTTTGATTAATGGTTAACCGATGAAGGAAAATACTGAACCAAAAAAAAAAAATCATACTTGCAAACAGTTTGATCATTTGAATGCAGAAATTTTAATCTCAATGAAGTTTATGGAATTGTTAGAGTATAAAATGGCTCAATCTTTAAAACAAATTTATAAACAAGAATCAATAAAATCACAAGTACACATGCAGCAAGAAACTCTTTCTTTTCATGAAGGATATGGTGCGATTCAAATTCCAGATATTCTTATCCTTATCACTAGAAGAACCTATTGAATTAATAAAAAAGAAAAGCATTATTTTCTTTTTCCTTTCTTTTGGAACTTTTTCTAGGATGAAAACTGCTTTGTGGCGATTAGAACTGTTTAGCTGACCATTTCTCCTCAACATAGAGAAATTATGGAACAACAAAACTAAGTTTCCAACAGCAAAGAAAGAAAGAAACCTCTTAAGAAATAAAAGATACAGTAAGTTGAAGATAGAGTTCTTATCATGTTCAGCGAGAATAAACCCAGTGGTTAAATGCCTATTATAATCTAAGCAACATACAAAGTGGCTTAATTGTACAATTCATGAAAATGCCGTGTCCTTGTCTGCAAAAGAAACATTTTACAGTGCATAAAGCTACTACTTGAGCTTAAAGAACACCAAAAAATGGATTGTTAATTGCAGAGTTCAGCTCAGACCCAGCTGAATTCAGTAGAGTCATATCAACCTTCTCTCTAGGTAAGAAAAGGAACTCATCCCCTTCGACTTTCTCAAAACCACAGAGCTCCAGAAACTCGATGCCACCTTTCAGCGACCCAACTCTATCCTGTTTAATTCAATTCAAATAACAGGACACCAAAAAAAAAAAAAAGTTAGAGTGCATCATCCAAGCACAAATACGAGGAGCACTGTAGATGTAAGTGATGAGTTTAGGATCTCATGAAGTAGGGGAGAGGCACAGATGTAAGGACAAAGGGAGCTGTTCAGACTATGATTATGGAGAAAATGGCAATGTCCAATGGTGAAGCTTCTTTGACAAATACATGCGCCAGCATGCACATGAAAGGGGAAAGAGATCCAAGGAGCTGGCTAAGTGCCTAGGGGCTCTTAGGCCTCATCCCGAGTTCAAGTCATACAAGTATTCCTTCAGCAGAAGACCCTCAGGCTTTATCCCTAATTTCCTGGTGTGTACAGGTGCAGAATAAGACCACCCCGCATAGTCATGAATATAGGATTAAACAGCTAAAACAGAAGTTACATACCTGAAAGGTTTGGTTGGTGACCCTAATTTTTCTGTACTTCTCCTCATCAGGATTTTTGGCAACATTCCCTATGTAAGTTAGGAGAGTCTGGAATGCTCTCTTCACTTTAGCATCATCAATCTAGTCTCAAAGAAAATGAAAGTAAGGCAATGGAACACAGTCCAAAGAGCTAGCACAATGTTAAGAGATACTAATGAAAAGTACGAGCAAACTGTACTTCAACTCCATTACTCAATCAGGTCGAAGAGAATTGTATTTACTTTGTGATTCTGCTTAAGAGATCGCAAACACTCTCTCATTTGCTCCACCTTTGTGGCAGGCCTAATAGGCAAGAAACTCTGCAGAACATTTGTATTCCATGATAATTTATACAATTTTTCCATGGCATACATTAAATTCATAATTATAATTCAAACCTTTTTCTCCTCTACATTAGTTGCAGAAGGTTTTACAGTTGCAGGATCTTGCGGTGGCAATCCAAGCTTCCTTCTTCTTTCTGCCTGTGAAACACCCAACTAAAATCAGGAATCTGCTAACAACAAATAAAAACATATGAGATGCTGTATATTGGACAGGGATCAAAGATCAATACAATGTTTGCATTTTCCAATTGAGATATAAAAAGATCTAGCTTTTTAATACATATAGATGTTCAAGAAAGTTTTTTCTTTACAATAGTATCAAGTTAATAAAAAAGGAGGAAACTTTACAAATTTCGTCGGATCAATATTTTGAAGTGCAAACAAAAACATCTAAATAATAGAAGTAACCTTGTCTTCTTCCAACTTCTGAAGAATTTTTTCTCTAGCCCTCTGTTCTTCCTCTTTTTCAGCCTTTCTCAAGGCCAGTAAACTGAGAGAGACAAACAAATCTTTCAGCCAAATAACTAACACAAGAAAACACCATTTAACACTTTAATAAACAAATACAATTAAATATAGCATCACGCTACATGGGATGGAGACAAACCGTTTTCTTTCATTTTCTTCCTCAATTCGTTTTGCTTCTAGGAGTTCCTTTCCGATTCGAATTCTCTCCTAAAATAGTAGTAAATGAAAGTTATCAAGGATAGGAATTATACCAATGAAGGTAAGTAATAAGATACAAGATAATACAAATCACATAGGGAGGGCTTCCTATAGTATCCAGAATACAGAACCCTAAATAAGTATTAAACTCCTAAGATGTCTTAAGTATACAGCACCATATTATAGTAAATATATGAATTTATTTGTTTTTAGAAAACATGCTAGAAGTGCATACAATTCAGTGAGAAATATGCTTTATCTCCAGAGTTAGCATTAACATTGCTTTAACCTATTTATGTCTAAATTTGAAGATTATATTTCGCGGTATAAACTGGGTTAATACATACATAGGCAAGTTCCATATTATTTGTGAAACAATCCATGGTGATATGGTGAAGCTTCAAGAAAAGGCTGAATTACAAACTTGGGACATAATTGATGCAGCATAGAGTTCAATTAAAACAATCACGGTGAGAAAGATGACACATCAACCCGCTGTGTTTATCTATTACATAAGTCTCCTATTAGGTTATTTATTTCTTCTGTATTATATTTGATGCACTAGCTGGCATTGGCACTCATCTAAAAATGGAATATCAAAGGAATAATCTAAGTTCAGAATATATCTACTCTGAGCATTTTTGAAACACCAAGAAATGAAATGAGAATAGGACTCCAATTCTATTTTCACGTTTAATTTACTTCAAAAATTTAAGAATTGGATTCCAAAAACCTAAACTATCCTACTATTCTTCCTATCATATGGATATATCAAACAAAAATATTGGAATCCTAAAACACTTATTTTAAACTGGGATTCATTTCTCATTTCTTAATCTAACAAAACTTGCTATATGAGCATGAGACAATCATGAAAGTAGGTTCTTTTCCCTTCTAAAATGGATGCATTATGCAAGTCTTTTGGGGGGTGGGTTTTGTGCGCTTGAGGAAGGCAAGTTCATGATTGTCTCGTAATATAAGAAGATGGTATAACTCAGCTTTTCCCACCAGTATTTATCAGGGTCCTTAAGCAGCAAATTCTTATAAAAGCAAAATAAAAGATAAAATAAATAAAGAAGCACCTTTTCCCTTTCTCTTTCCGTTCTCCTTTCTTCCTCCTCTTTCTTATTGCGAGCACGTTCCCTTCAAATCATTTACACAAAAGATAAGAATAAGATAAAACCCTGATGGAGAGTTCCTAATAAACATATAAATTTAACACTTTTTGACACGCAATTACTAGAAACATAAGCAAATGAACAACTGCACGCAAAGCAAAGTCCAAAAAAGTAGATTATTTTAGCCATCAAATAGTAACAACCTGTAATATTTTCAGAAGTAGTATATTTACAAGGTCAAAAAAAATTCAAAAAGGGTCCGAAAAATAAAAATAGTATCAAGACTTTCATATTTCCCTTCCAACAAAAAAGATTCTCAAGGGCTTTGTAATCCTTATTACAATGAATAAAACCATAAACAATAAACATGAATCTATTGTATGGCCAATTAGAAAGACAACAAAAAAGAATGTATCCTATAATTTAATTTACTCTAGTCAAGATTCAAAACAAAATCTATGCTAAAGCCACTTCATCTTTTAACAAATGCAAAGGCGAGATGCCAGCAGCAGCAGAGAGCAATAAAAGAATAGGTTCGCATTATCTAGAGAAGCTTTAATCACACAGTGAAGAGCAGCAATTAAATGATAAAGGTAATGAACACAAAATTGCATGCTAACACATCTTACCTTAGCTCTTGTGCTTTGAGCTTCACTTCTTCAGGTGTAAGAGAAGGTTTAGGAGCCTCAACTTTTGTGTTAGCAGGTGTCTGGGTGAACAAAAAGAAAGTTAAATTGGAGAAAAGAGAAGAAAAAATCAGAGAAGATCAGCAACCTAGAGATGACATTTAAATTAAGTTTTGAGATAATGATGGATAAAAAAAGCCACATGCATGCACAACAACCTAGAGATGCACATGTGCACAACAAACTGAAAAAAGGGATAGAAAAGAAAGCAAATAGAAAGATACAACATTATGCAAATGAACAAGAATATGATACCAATGGCATTTCATCTATGTCTGGGTCATTCTCATGCTCAACTATCCAATGGACAGCAGCTTCAAGACTGGCATTCCCTGAAGAGAGAAAACCTAAAATTACTTCAAAGGCTCTCAGATTTTTCAACAATCAATTTCAAGATAAAGAAACACAGACACAAAAAAAAAAGAGAGACCAAAATACAAGCCACCTCCTTCCTCCTGTATATATTGTGTTGACAATTGACACTCAGATTATGCAGACTAATGGATTTATAGATTTGCATGCATTTCATCAGCTGCATATCTAATTCATATGGCTGTGACTTGATGCGGCTGTTATCCGACAATTGGACTACTGTGACTTAGGAGGTATATTCCAAATATCCATTCTCAAAGCGTCTTTCCACATCTATGGCTAGGCAAGAAAACATTGATGGTTCAGCTATTATGAAATATGCATCTATTCTATTTCCAGTACACATCAACAAAGTTAGTTCATCAATTAGAAAAGAAACTGGTCCATATCAATCTCCATTCTCCTCTACAGTTGCAGAATAAAGCTCTCTGGTGTTGATGTATACAAGCTTAAGCATTAGACCTCCTATTGGCCATATCGCCGCTTCTATCCTAATTTTGACACAATTACTATAACTAGAGTCAAATCACCCTATATCTACAATCAAGAGCGAACCACCTTCCTACTGACCAGCAGTTATAATTATCAAAGGTCTCAAACTGGCAGTGTTGATTGTTCTTAAGTTACTCCATTTAATACCCAAAACAAACATGACAATTAGCAATACTACACACACAGCCACCATGACTGCTTCTAAACTCCAATGAGAAAATAATAACAAAGTCTATATCAACAATCTTACCAGAATAATGAAGTGCCCGAGTTGCTCGTGCCTTCGGGAAACCCATTCCTTCCAGTTCCTCAAGAAGCTTTTGGTTAACCTCTGGAGCAACCATTTCTAGAGGATGGACAGAAATAAGCACCAAAATGTTGCATTAGAATAAATATTCTAAACCTGATATTATAAGTAAACAGACTAAGGAACTATAATTAAAATGGCACCAAAGATAAACCAACAATACCCAACGAAAGATTCTTCTACAAAATAAAGAATTTAAAAATGCCAAAACATCATGCACATCCCATTTCACCAATTTTTTCTCATTTGGGTTTGGAAACAATGGTCCTGTGAAATGGGAGGATGTATTTCAGCAGAATGGTATTGATTTTAGGAAAACCTTTGTTCAGCCAGCTTGTAACAAAATGTTAGAGCAGGCTGACACAATCAAATTGGTTGAGGAAAAGGAAACCCCAGTGCAGTGACCAAGCACTCCACCCCACCCCCTCTATAAAAATAATAAAAAAGAAGCTAGCCTTTCTTATTCCAGTGTTTGATCTCTAAATAAAAATAACTTTCACACCAACAGCATAGCATATCTCATCATCGATCTGTAAGAACTAAAAAAGAGAATTATCCTTCAAACATTCTTCTATATCTCAGCTCACATAACAAAAAGATAATAACAGGTATCAAGAGAACAGCTTTTTCTTGCTTTTCTAGAACAGAAACTCTTGAAAGACCATAACTCTTTCTTCACCAACCTGCTATAACCCAGTAGACACCCTCAGTTGAAAAGGCCAAACATCACAAAGGGAGGGACACCAAATGGCCAATAACCATAAATGATATAAAGCTTAGAACATAAGAAACAAAACCAAACAACCTTTCAAACGCAGCACATTCAGAAATCATACCTTCAGGTTGGCTACTTTCACCGGCATCAACAGGCTCATCCACATCTATTGTTTCTTTTGGAACTTCTAGACTAATTGGTTTGGCTGCCTCAGAAGTCTTATCTAAAAACTCTGTATGCCCAGTTCTCTTAGTGTGCAGATCACTTTCCTTCAAAACAAAATAAAACCAAACCCAAAAGCTCATCAGCCGAATTACGAGTTTACAACAACAAAATATATTAAAAAAAGGGGAATTTATATTAAAAAAAAAAAAAACACTTAAGGTTCTGCGGAGTCAAAGTACAAATTTTAAAATCCAACAAACACTACATCAACCTTGCTAACAGTAACATAATTCAAAATTCCAAATCCCGCAAGCCAAAAATAAAAAATTTCACACCCCAAAATCGCAAATTCCACATTAACCCAAATCATACAACTTTTCTCCAATTGAAAAGTGTGATAATAACATTGAGAAAATCGTACAGTCTTCGATCGGCAAGGTTTGCCACAAATAGTACAGACGAGATTGAGGACAGCCTCCGTGGACTCAGCGAAATTGGAGTGAGAAGTGAGCTCGGCGTGCTCTTGTGCCTCCTCAACGGTCCTCAGAAGGGCCCCACAGTCGCCGCACTGCAACGATAAACCGGCCATTGAATCTTGATCGCTCCGTCGTCGGTATGCCAACAGCAGTGTGATGTGCGAGTTATGTAGAAAAGTTTTGTTTACGTCGTTTGTTGAGTGTTGGGTGAGGAAAGTAAAACGGCAACGGTTAATGTTCGCCTTCCACAGTAAGGGGCAAAACCGTAAAACAACAGAAACAAGTTAAAGGCTATCGCTCTCTGCACTTGCCCTAGCCCATTTGTCCGCTATATATATACATAAAATTCTCTCTCCACGCATCTTCACTTCATCCCCTGCCTCTGTCTTTGCCTCCTCTCTCCTGAGCCAGGGTTGGTTTCTGAGGTTTCTCTTGAGGTAACTGATTCATATCCTCTATCACTTCTTCATTTCTTGTGATAATTTGTGTATCCTGTTATAAGCTCAGTGTGCTGTGTATTCTTTACGCTCAAGTTTTGGGTTCTGTTGTTGTTTTATTTAGTTGAACGCTTCATGTAGCTTTATGTGATTTAATTGTTAGCTTTTTGTATTGATATTTAGCTTGATTTTATTTTAATTACACTGTTGATTCATTTCTTGTTGATTTATTTCTCCTCTGGATTTGTATTTGTTCTTTAATTTATGGTTGGAAATTTTGACCTGTGTGTTGTCTTGTAAAATCAGTTGCTAGCACTATAAGTTGTGGTTCCTTTCGAGTTATTCAGCAGAAATTTCATTTCTTGGTCTGTCTTTCATTCTGTATGTTTAGATGGCTTGTTATATTAACTATGGTAAACTGTGGACTACGGTCACTTATATAACTATTGTTTGATTACTGCATGATGGGTTTTTAGTTCCCCAGTTTAGCATTTCTTTGGTTATTACTATTCTCTGGTTGCAGTTTGATTGACGTCTGCTGTGAAGTTATTAATTTTTGTTTATACTTCTGTTTCAGATCAGTTTCAGACTTTGAGAATGGGTAAGGAGAAGGTTCACATTAACATTGTGGTCATTGGCCACGTTGACTCTGGTAAGTCAACCACTACTGGCCATCTTATCTACAAGCTTGGAGGTATTGATAAGCGTGTCATTGAGAGGTTTGAGAAAGAAGCTGCTGAGATGAACAAGAGGTCATTCAAGTATGCTTGGGTGCTCGACAAACTCAAGGCTGAGCGTGAGCGTGGTATCACCATTGACATTGCCTTGTGGAAGTTCGAGACCACTAAGTACTACTGCACTGTTATTGACGCCCCTGGACATCGGGACTTTATTAAGAATATGATTACTGGTACCTCACAGGCTGACTGTGCCGTCCTCATCATTGATTCCACCACTGGTGGTTTTGAAGCTGGTATCTCCAAGGATGGGCAGACCCGTGAGCATGCTCTCCTTGCTTTCACCCTTGGTGTTAAGCAAATGATTTGCTGTTGCAACAAGGTAAATTTGTCATGTTTTTGTTTCAGTTTCTATTGTCTCTGCAACGAGCCTACACCATATTAGGGGAAAAAACATTGTCTAGATGTCACTTCTTGATGTTGGCTTTCTCAGTCAAGGTTTTGTATTAATCTGCTTATTGTTTATCCTTTAATGTTGGTTGTGCAGATGGATGCTACCACTCCCAAGTACTCCAAGGCCAGGTATGATGAAATCGTCAAGGAAGTCTCCTCGTACCTGAAGAAGGTTGGATACAACCCTGAAAAGATTCCTTTTGTTCCCATCTCTGGGTTTGAAGGTGATAACATGATTGAGAGATCTACCAACCTTGACTGGTACAAGGGCCCAACCCTTCTCGAAGCTCTGGACATGATCAATGAGCCAAAGCGGCCATCAGACAAGCCTCTCCGTCTCCCACTTCAGGATGTCTACAAGATTGGTGGTATTGGAACTGTCCCAGTGGGTCGTGTTGAAACTGGTATCCTCAAGCCTGGTATGGTTGTGACTTTTGGACCCAGTGGACTGACAACTGAAGTTAAGTCCGTTGAGATGCATCATGAAGCCCTCCAGGAGGCCCTCCCTGGTGACAATGTTGGCTTTAATGTGAAGAATGTGGCAGTGAAAGATCTCAAGAGAGGTTTTGTTGCATCCAACTCAAAGGATGATCCTGCCAAAGAGGCTGCCAACTTCACATCCCAGGTCATTATCATGAACCACCCTGGCCAGATTGGAAATGGATATGCGCCAGTACTTGACTGCCACACCTCTCACATTGCCGTGAAGTTTGCTGAAATCCTGACTAAGATTGATCGCCGATCTGGCAAGGAGCTTGAGAAGGAGCCTAAATTCTTGAAGAATGGTGATGCTGGGTTCGTGAAGATGATTCCAACCAAGCCCATGGTGGTTGAGACCTTCTCTGGGTATCCTCCATTGGGTCGTTTTGCTGTTAGGGACATGCGCCAGACTGTTGCTGTGGGTGTTATCAAGAGTGTTGAAAAGAAGGATCCAAGTGGAGCCAAGGTCACCAAGTCTGCTGCCAAGAAGGGAGGGAAATGAATTGTGCTTTGCAGCCTACATGTTTTAGTTATTCTATTTGAAACATGTTATATTTATCCTAGCTTTGTGAGGTGTTTACTTAGTGCTTCTATGTTGTCTTTTCCGCTGCAACTGTCAAGTAGTGGTACCCAGAATTGGGTGCTAGATAGGCGGTGGCGACACTGTTGACAGTTCTTGTGTTCTACACCAATTTTGTGGTGGGATGTTTGAGTTGATTGTCTATTTACGGAGGTTTTTTCCTTGTTGGTAACACTGTTATGTTTATTATGTTTGGTATATTTTCCTTGCTTCTAATGTTTGCTGGCGCTGTGTCTTCTTTAACAATATTGATCATCTTGTGTTCTTTGGTTTGAAGTTACCCATGTTCGTAATCTTTTCCATGGCATTGTATAGCTTAGCTTGCTGGGTTACATTTGCTGGACCGAGTGGTTCTGGCGGGCTTGAATGAACGAGATGAATGTTATGCTGTTTGGGTTGCACTACATCTGCGTTGAAGTAGTTTTTGGAATTCTCTTATCATGAATTAAAGCATCATAATGTTAAATATTTTAAATATCTTATTTATAATTTCAAAAAAAAAATAGTTTGCTCATTAGTCGAAAATCTTTAAATTTATTATTATCTTATAAAATAAATGATTTAATTATATTTGTAAGAGCAAATAAAAGAATAAATTAAATAATTATAATTAAAATTATGATACTAATTTTAGTACTTAATAAAAGTAATTTGCATTTTTCACTTTTGTTCTTTGCTTGGTGTTTTATTTTCTTTTTCTGAAATTTTTTTTTCTTATTATCTTTTTTCTTCGATTACTCTCATAACCATTTAGTTTTTTATATTTTTATTAACATTTATAATTTTTTTTATCTTTTTTAATTGAATTACCTGATAAAATTATAAGCTTTCAATGGATAATTTGTTAATCAATTACAACTCATATATGTTAAATTTTCATCTAAATAATTTCTGAAATTTGAATTATGTGTATTGATAAAAGATATTCTACAATAATAATTACTAGAACCCCCCAACCTCAAGGGTTTTCTAAGTTTCATTTTTTTTTTTTTATAAAAAAATCATTTATTTAGCTTCATGTCAACTTCTATCTTAATAAATTCACATAAACTGAAGAAATTATGGTTAAAACCTATAAACCTTAACTAACAAAAAAACATGGTTTAAACTCTAAGCATAATTTAGTAAAGTTTAAAAATATAAATCACTTTAATTTTATAATTTTTTTTATCAATTTATTGAATAATTTATAATATTAAATTGAATTGAGTTTGGAGAAGATTCATAGCTTACAATAAGAGGGGGAAAAAAGATATAATTAGTGATATATTTGATTAAAAAATAATATTTACCGAAATAGTTATTAAATGAATAATTTATAATATTAAATTGAATAAATTGAGGCCAGCATTGGCTATGGACAACCGAAGAATTCCCAGAAACTTTTTGGCAATCAAAACATTTTAATGGGAAAGGCCAAATTTTCATATAGGCACAGCTACTTGTATCAGATATGTAGTCATTAAGTCTACCTCTTTATGGAGCAAAACGACCTCCATACAAGGGAAAGAAGGCGTGCTATGGAAACTAAGGGAGGTCGGCAGCTTGTAGGTTGAGACCATCCTAACTGATTATGGGGAAAGAGCAGTTGACAAAATGAGGCTTACTTACCCTTACAGAAAGCAAATCGGAAGAGGCAGCCCCAAATAAACCAGAAATTTGCATCAACTTGATTTCCAATGGTCTATAAATAGCTTCTATACCTTACAGTTATCATGCAAATCTCTTCTGCACTAATTCTTTCACTGCCATTATAGTTGAATCTTAAGGCGTTGAAGACACTTCTCTTTGTTTCCCTCGTGGTTGCTGTAATGGCAGCTCCTGTAGCTGAAGCTCAACTTGGGCTTATAGGCAACCTTCTTGGTTGAATCCGCATTCAGGGACTGTGTTTTGCACTGCCAATGGTAATATAGGTTTCAATGGCACAACAATCCCAATTTTTCCCCGCAAGTTAACCCTGACTATGGCTAGCAATTATGTTGCATGAAATTTCAATTATGTGTTTTTTCCATCTTTTTTACCTACATTTTATAAAATATCATTTTTCTGTGAAATGTTTTTCATTTTCCAGTTTTCTCCCGTTTTCATGTCTATACTATATAGACTGACAATTTAAAATTGAAAAATTATTAGACAAATTAGGATCATGAGAAAAATATTGCACATTCACTCACGTATATATGAAATCTATTTTAAAATAAGAATAATAAATTCTACATTTTTATAAAATATGATACACTTCTTTCTTATTACTTCATGCAATAATCTTTTCTTAAATTAATAATTAGCCACTTAACAGTTAAAATATGGTGATTTTTTTCTTACTTTTCTTCTTTCAAGCAGATGCTGCAGTGAAATTGCAATGTGGAGGAAAAGTGATTTCTAGTGCAACAACCAATGAATCAGGAATATTTTCAATGATATTAGATCCCCTGAACTATGTAGTTTCTTGATTATTGAACGGCTGCAATCTCAAGGTTGATACTCCTCTATCCAACTGCGACACTAGTCTGCCGGCAGTGGGAGACACCCTTGCAGGACTCCTCAAGGTTGCTAACGTAACTCCTGCTGGATTCCATTTTGTGCCTGCATTAATTAAAGTATATGTGACCACTTTTATGCCATAATTCCTTTCTCTTTTCGGTTGTATTTCAGTAGAAGAATGGGTTGTATTGTATGAAGGTGCTGCTTATGTTTCCTGCTGCCAAGCACTAAAATATGTCCACTGTTCTTGTTTGCGGCCTTCTTTGTCGTTTGAAGAGAAACTTTTATATGTCGTTTCTCAAAAAATGTTCAGAATTTTATACTTACAAAAAAAAAAAAACATGTAATGAAATGTAAATTGGTTAAAGAGCATTGCTAAAGGAAAGCTAAAGATTACTCCCTCTATTTCATATTATTTGACGTTTAAGGATTTTGCACACTAATTAAAACATTGTGTTTGATTAATTTTCTATATAAATAAAAAAATTATATTACCTTTAGATTAATTACCTCCATCAAAAATATTCTTCACATTCCCAAAAAAAAAATTACTACTACCACTAAAAGAATATTGAAGATTACATAGAATTAATGTGATTGGTAGTAACACATAGAGAAGGCATCTTAATTCATTCTCAAAAAGAAAAGTTAGTCCAATATCATTTATATGTATATATAGGGATGTACAATCCATAAAAATTTTGAACCTTCAAAAAATATGAAATCAAATTAAATTGAAAAATATAAGATCGAATCAAATCGAACTAGTTTAATTTGGTTTTATTATAATTCAGTTTGATTTGAATCACAATTTTTAAATATTTTTAATATAAATAATTGTTAATAATATATTTTTTATAAAATTAATAGGGTTGTAATATATTTTTTAACATAAATAATGAATTTTAAATTGATTTAAATCATTATGATTTGATTTAATATAGATTTAACCTATTTTTAATTTAATTTTAAGTGACTTTCATTCAGTTAAACTGAATTTTTTATTAAAAATTAAATTGAACAAGCTCACTAATATTAAAAATAAAACCAAACTAAAACTATATAAAAATTAAATAAAAAACTAACTCAATTCAATCATTTTTCTAATTTTAACTATTTAATATATATATATATATATGATTATTACACTTTTAGCGTTTAAATTAAAAATCTAATGATTTTAATCATTATGACTTTTCAATTAATGTTTACACTGAAAACTATAAGTATTTATTATTCAATTATAAAAATAATAATCATCCATGGAGACATAAATATTTCAATGGTTACTACAATGTTTATCCATCAATGGTTATTGCACTTTCAGCTTTTATATTAAAAATCTAATAGTTTTAATTATTCTAACTTGCAATTAATGTTTACACTGAAAACTATAAGTATTTATTATTTAG
>CATIWR010241467.1:0-12525 GCA_949677035.1 Omphalea diandra | reverse complement strand
ATATCACACTGAGTCAATGTCACTCTATATAACACTCTGAGCGAGAAATATATATATATATATATATATATATATATATATATATATATATATATATATATATATATATATATATATATATATATATGTGTGTGTGTGTGTGTGTGTGTGTGTGTGTTGGCCTAATACACTAAAAAGAGGGTTGAATTGATGGGAGATAAAGAATTTGGAAGAAAAAGTAAGATAATTGGAGAATTAAGAAGGGATAAAAAAAAAAAAACACAAGATGTTCATAGTGGTTCGGGTGTTAACAAACACTACATCCACTTTTCAATTCTTCACAATTGGGTATTTCACTCAACTAACAATGATGTTTCCAAGTTCACATCTAACTTTCACAATGTCTTTTATGGCTCACACAGAACCTTTACAATTTGTGTTTTTAAGCTCACACAAAATCTCTCACAAGTGTTTTGGATAGACTCACACATCAACCTCTTACAAGTGTTTTGGAGGTTAGGCTAACTCTCAACCTTTACAAAAGTGTTTAATGCTAATAGCAAACAATTAATAACACATAAACAAGAATAAGAAGAATGAGTAGCAAATTTGCAAGAGTTTGGTTACAATAAATGAAATTCTCTTGCATTTACATATGTTTAGTGATGCATTTATAGGCAACAAATGCTGAAGAAACGTTACTCAAAAACTATCCCAAAATCTCTAAGTTATGCTAGACAGATTCTGCATTAAATGTTGATTAGATGGAAGTCGTGGTCGTTACTGACATTTCCCAGTTGCGATTTTCCAATTTACACTAAGGAGTAAAAAATCGCGATAGAGAACCACGTTCTGTGCCTAACGACTTGTCCATATGTCCTTCACCCATTGGTTGACTAAGAAATATAATTGTTATGTTTGATCAACCAATCAAAAATCACAGTCATGATTGAACTTCTTCCTCTTGGGCGCAACAAAGACCACAAAATCTTCTATTTAGTGAGGAGACAACACTTTCTTAGGTTGTGGTCATGACATATGCTTCGCCCTTACGTTTTTTGATATTCCAACAGTTATCTTGGACACTTGGAGTGCTGTAGTTACAGACTTAGTTCCCTTCTTTATTACTATAAAATGCTAATCCAAATTCCTCTGTGAGTCAATTAAGCTTCCTTCGACTGAATCGTGACTACGAATTCTTCTGGCCTAGCTCCATCAACCCTTATTACAAGGTCGTAGTCGCGAACTAAGGGATATTGACTGTAAATTTGGCCTCACAGTTGGAGACTTAGACTTCCATCCAACGTCTAATAAAAAATATCTTATAAACTGTAAAACAACACTTAAATAAAATATTAGAACTAATCAATCTCCATTGTCAAGATCAAAAGAGGCTTATTACTTAGGTTTGACCAACTTAGTCCAACAATCTCCCCCTTTTTGATTTGGACAACTTAGATTGATCTTAAAGAAAATCAAATGCATGAGTTGTGAAGTTGGGATGATCAATGATCAAATAATCAAAGAATTCTAAGTTTGAAAGAGTAAAGCTCCCATAGCTATTGCTCCCCCTCAATTTATGCTTTCCTTATGCACATTACTATTGCTTCCTCAATGTTATTCTCTCCTTCTTTGGCAAGATCAAAAAGAGGGATAAGTTTTAGAGAATGAATGAAGTACATAAATTGAGATGGAGTATTCAAAAGAAGCAAATAAGTATATAAACATAACATAACATATGAAGCAATGAATTGCAAAACAAACACTTTTATTTAATTAATAAAATATGGGATCACAAGCTTTACATCAAGAACATAAAAGAACAATAGAAAAAGAAAAACTAAAGACAATTTAGAAGATGGGAGAACTATCACCATCTCCAGAATCATCAATGTCTTCATTCGTCACAACACTTTGAGTTTCATCACCCTCCTCAACCTTTTGGTTATCCTCCTCTTCAGGTGTGTCCTCCCAATCTCTAAAATCTGGAGGATGGCAAGAAGTATCACCTACTTTCTCCTGAAGATCCACTAAATCATTATGTAGGTGGGAGAGGAGCAGAAGTCGTCTCTTGATCATCCTCACCATCTTGTTAAGCTTCTTGTCGATGGAGGCAGGAGTGATTTTGGCTTTGGGTTTATGTTAGGGAGGTGGAATAGATTGTGCTCCCTCTTTAATAACTAGCCTTTTTTTTTCTTTTTAAGGCTTAAGATGTTTCTAATTTCTTTACCCTAAAAACACCCAATGTATAATTATATGAATCATAATGAATGGCTTTAACATTGATGAGATGAGGTAAGACCAAAAAGTTATGGGATGACAGGTATTTTTTTTAATGAGGAACTTCTTATTTTCCTCATAAGAGCACCCACATAACAATAAATGGCAGTGACATGGGAGGGAAGAAGAAATTGACTTTTAGGCTTTGTACTCATGTGGATTAATTGATCCATAAAGTAGCGGTCGATCTGCATTGGTTTATTCTTAGTGAGGCAGAAGGGAAAAAGCAAGGTCCTTTTATGAAGCCTTCTCATTACCATCACTTTTTGCATTAACAGAGAAAGTGATTATGTGATGAATGAGCCAGTTTGGGAGGGTTCGAATGCATTTAGCTAAGGAGGTTTTAGGGTTGTATTTAGTGTCGATAGAAATTTCAGATCAAAACTCTAAATAGATGATGTCAAGGGCGAAGATGATGAACATAATGTCATCCCCGACTTGAAGATTGAAAAGGTTTCAAATTTGTTTAAAGGTAATGAAAAAAGGGTCCTTACAGGCTTGAAATACTAACCTAGATTGGTCGGCATAAGATTCCACTATTATGCTAAAGGTTATGGTACACATGAATTCACGCACGATCTCTTCATAACTGGGCTCATCGCAGAAAATGAATTTATTCCATCCCAAGTTTGAAAGAAATGCATGGATCTCATCCTTGATGCCTAGTGACTTAAGGAGGAATGTGGAAGGGATTTTGTTAAGCTGAATAATCTTTGAGGAGTTTACTTTGTACCTATCCTTCTCCTCCTTAGTTATCCCTTTCATCATGTGCAGAGTCGGTGGTCCAGAAGGTTGTGCTACTGCCTTGCCTTTTTCTATTCTTGAGGCTTTCTTAAGGGCCATTATATATGAGGGAAGATTAGAAGATGTTTGAGAGTAATAAAGAAAAGAAATGAAGGTTTCTAGTAAGAATGAATAGAAACATTATTTCAAGGGTTTATAGGCTAGGAAAGGGTGTGAAAATGGCCAAAAATGGTAAAAAATTCATTTAATGAAAGGTTGCAAATGATTGGCAATCAAATCATTTAAATGTATGTCAGCTACTCAAATGCATGATCGCGACCTGCAAGTTGCTACTGCTAATTATCAAATATTTGAGTAATGGATAAAAAATTCTCAAGAAACGACATGGTTAATAATCAAAACTTTAGAAATTTGAAACAATTTGCAGTGAGGAACTAAAGTAATGACCATAATTTGATGGTTAACAGATGAATAATGAGTGCTTGTAAATCGTGACTGTGAATCAAGGAGTAGTGACTACGAATTATAAAGCATAAAAGATAACTATGAAAGGATAAGACTTGACTTTCTAGGTTGTGATCCATTTAATATATTGATGTTTAATTCATGCAAATTGGTATAAAGAGGCACAATTGCACACAAAATTATGACATCCAAATAGATAAATATCACATACATCGTACACATAACAATCAATCAATTATGAATAATGTATCACACAAAGTGTATTATAATAGATCCAATTTTCCACTTCAGGGAGCTTTCATCAAGCATTCCCACCGCTCTCTTAATAAAGCTCATCCTTTATTCATTAAAAGGTTTTGGGAAAATGTCCGTAAGTTGATGATTTGTGTCTATAAATTCTAACACTACATCACCATTTTGGATATGATCTCTAAGAAAATGATATCTAATGTCTATATGTTTGCTCCTAGAATGTTGGATGAGATTCTTGGAAAGATTTATTCCACTAGTATTGTCACATTTGATGGGAATGTGATCAATAACTTTGCCATAATCTTTTAATTGTTGTTTCATTTAAAAGACTTGGGTGCAACAATAACCTGCAGCTTCATATTCAGCTTCGGCGGTGGATAAGGCAACTGCAACTTGCTTCTTACTAATCAAAGAAACTAAACACTCTCCTATGAATTGGCAAGTTCCAAAAGTGCTCTTTTTATCTAGAAGACTACTAGCATAATCCATGTTCGGATAACCTATGAGGCTAAATAAAGAATCTCTAGGATATCATAAACTTAGATGCAATGTCCCATGTAAATATTTGAAAATTCTTTTAATAGCATTTAAATGAGATTTTTTAGGACAAGATTGAAACCTAGCATACATGCATACACTAAACATTATATCAGGTCTAAAAGTGGTAAGATAGAGTAGATAACAAATTATACCTCGATATCTCTTCTCATCAACTGACTTACCCGATTCGTCCTTGTCCAACTTGATGGTAGCACTCATTGGTGTTTTTGCTACTTTACATCCTTCCATGCCAAATTTCTTGAGAATGTCCTTTGTATATTTGGCTTGGTTGATGAAGATCCTTTATTTGGTTTACTTCATTTGTAGACTAAGGAAAAACTTGAGTTTTCCCATCATGCTCATCTTAAATTCCCTAGTCATACACTTAGCAAAATTCTTATGAAGAGATTCATTAGTAGCATAAAAAATGGTATCATCAACATAAATTTGCACTATTAGTGTATAATGATTATGCATTTTGACAAACAAAGTTGTGTCAACCTTCCCCTTTTCAAAATTATTTTGCAAAAGAAAAGACTAAGCCTTTCATACCAGGATTTTAGAGCTTGTTTCAAATCGTACAAGACTCTATTCAATTTAAAAACATAATTTGGAAAAATATGTTATTCGAAACCAGGAGGTTGTTAAACATAAACTTCTTCCTCAATGACACCATTTAAGAAAGCACTTTTGACATCCATTTGAAATAGTTTGAAATACATGTGACATACATATGCCAAAAGAATCCTAATGGCCTCCAATCTTGATACAGGGGCATAGGTTTCATTATAGTCAATGTCTTCCTTTTGGTTGTAACCTTAGCAAACAATCTAGTCTTACTTCTAGTGATGAATCCTTATTCATCTAACTTATTCCTAAACACCCATTTGTACCCTACAATTGGTTGCTTCTTAGGCCTAGGAACAAGTTATCACACATTATTTCTCTCAAATTGGTTAAGTTACTTTTCCATAGCAATCACCTAACTCTCATCATCAAGAGCCTCATCAATAGATTTTAGCTCAAATTGAGAAACAAAAGCAAGATTATTATCTAAAATATTGAGTTGAGATATAGTACTTACACCCTTGGATGTATCACCAATGATTAGATCCTTGGGGTGATGCTTAGAAAATCTCTAATCCTTAGGAAGATCTTGGTTCGGTGATTCCACTTGTTAATATTAAGGTTTCTTATATTCTCTTAAGGATTTACTCTCATCACAATCCTTATGTTATGAAAATCCCATTTTATAAGCAATAAGATTTAAAAGATTCATTTTAAAATTCTTTTCCATGGTCACTTCTTATAAAAGAAATGAAGTAACCCTTTTCATTTTTGAATCATTTTTGCAAAACTTTTAAATTAAAAGTACCATGCTTATGAGCTAGAAAGGATACCCAAGTAAACCTAGAGTAATCATCAACTAGGACAAGTGCATAATGTTTTCCACCTAAACTAGCACTCCTAGTAGGTCCTATCAAGTCCATATGAATTAATTGAAAAGGTCCAGATGTACTAACAATATTTTTTGCTTTGAAGGAAGATTAATGTTGTTTTCCCATTTGGCAAGGACCACATGTCTTGTCTCTAGAGAACTTTAGCTGGGAAGACCTTCCACTAGCTTCCCTTTTGATAAGCTTTGTAAGAGCTTCATGCTAGTATGTCCAAGTCTTCTATGCCAATACCAAACTTCATTACTAAGAGACATAAGACACTTAAAGGATTGGTTAGCCAAATTGTTTAAGTTAATTAGGCAGGTATTACCCTTCCTTTCACCCTTGAAATCTACCTTTTTATCCACCAAAGTGGTAACTCAACATTCTCTAGGGTTAAAGATGACTTTATTACCTTTATCACATAATTGACTAACACTAAGCAAGTTATGTTGTAAGTCATCCATAAGTAAAACATCATTAATAAGAGAATAACCATTCTTACCAATGGTTCAAATGCAATTACCTTATCCTTGGCATTGTTTTCAAATCTGACATTGCTACCCTCATTTTTTTTAAGGCCATGAATAGTCTCTTGCTGCCCATCATGTGCTTTGAGCATCTACTATCCACATGCCAATCATTTGCTTCATTGGTGGCTGCAAAAAAAAAAAAATTACACAACACAAGAAAATCATTTTTGCTTTGGTACCTAAACATACTTGGGTCTTAAGGGTTAGGTTTAGAAGGATACTCTAACTTAAGGTGTGTCTTCCTAATATAACAATAAAATGTTTATATGACCAAACTTCATGCAATAATGGCATTGGAGTTTAAACTTATGAGTTTTTCTCCTATACATTGCCCTAGTATGAGTGGGAGATTTTCTCATACCAACATGGTGTGAATGTGAACATGAACATGAATGAATGGGAGTAAAAGTGAATTTTTTGTGAGTTTGAGTGAGCATGCTTTTTATTTTGAATGTATGCATGATTGGCCTTCACAGAAATAGGCCTTGAGCCTTTTTGTACCTTTCTTTTACCCTTCGGCAATAATTGTTTTGTGCTTTGAGCACTTTTTTTTCCAACCATCTCAATACTTGATGTTTGAGATGTTGACGCTCTAATAAATGTTTTGAGTAAAGGTGTAGAAGAAAAGGCTCCATTGAAGCCTAGACCATGCCTAACTAAGGGAGGTTTTTATGATATAATAAGTGTATCAAAAACTTCATTTCCTTTATGAAACTTAGAAATAAAGTTTTTAAGCTCAATGACTTCACCCCTCAATGAGTCATTCTTTTTTCTTAATGTGGTTAGGGAAGAAGATGACTTAGATAGACTCTCAATTGACTTCTTGAGTTCTTCATTTAAAGCCCGTAATTCACTTACAAGATTGTTTAAGAATTTGAACTCATCCTCTAGTTTGGTATATTTCTTCTTGTAAGATTCATTTATGACTTATATTTATCACATTTCAAAGTGAGAGCTTCTAAAAGCTCACCATCTACATCATCTAACTCATCAAATTCTACATAAAAGTGAGGTGAAGAGCTTACCTCAATTGATGAATCCTTTTGAGCCATGAAGCATAAGTTTGCAATCTCTTTCTCTTCATCTTCTTCACTTGAGCTATCATCTTAAGTGGCTTTGAAGCTTTTCCTTTTCTCTTTGTCCCTTTTCTTCTTCTTCTTCAATTTAGAGCAATCATATTTGATGTGGCCTCATTCATAACAAGTGACATCACTCAATCTTTCCTAAGGGGTAGAAATTGCTTTCTTGAAGCTTCATCTTTCCTTTCTTCTTCTAATCAGCTCCTTAGTTCTTCTTGAAAGTATTGCCAGTTGTTTCTCCTTTTTATCACTTTCCTCTTCACTTGAGGCCACTTCAACTTCCTTCTCCTTTTGATAAATACTTGAGAGCCGAGGTTTTATTTTCTGGTTTATCTCCTTGTCCTCTCATCTTGTTCATTTCTTTATCCTTCTTCAAGGCTAGCTCATAAGTTAAGAGCATGCCTATTAGAACATTAGTTGGCACTTTTCTTATCTCCAGATTGGATTCTTGGATACTATAAAACCTGGCACCAAACTTTTTAATAGGTAATTATTTAAGGATTTTTGAATTTAACTCGTGATTAGTGAGAATTCTCCCAAACTTCTTCATGTTTGTGACAATTACAAAAAGCCTATTCATCTGTGATGCTTTCATCCTTCTTCATCATAAGTACCTCTCATTTCATCACATACATTTCAAGTCGGTTGGATTTCACCAAGGTGGTGCTTTCATGGTAGTTTTCCAAGGCCTTCCAAATCCCATGATCTGTAAGACAATGTTAGACCCTTCCAATTTCTTCTTTTGAGAGAGAACTTAGAACGATTGTCATAGTTTTTTTGTTTCTACCATTGGATCTCCTATGAGCTTCAACCCATTCCTTTCTAGGGATCAATTCCTCACTTTCATCCACCACTTTAGAAGGTAGCTTCCATTCCTTTGCTACAATGTCCCAGAGGTCTACCACATCACTATCCCAGTAGATTTTCGTCCTATATTTCCAATGAGTCTACTCCATCGAAATATGGCTTGAGGTAGGTGTGGATTCCTTCTTGTGCCATGATATTTTCTCATGCAATTAAGCTTTAAAGTGAGACTTGGCTCTAATACCACTTATTGGCCTAGTGCACCAAGAAAGGGGGTTGAACTGGTAGGAGATATAAAAAATTTAGAAGAAAAAGTAAGATGATTGGAGAATTAAGAAAGGGTAAAAAATGAACACAAGATCTTTATAGTAGTTCAAATGTTAACAAACCCTACATCAATTCCCCAATTATTCACAATTGGGTATTTCACTCAAATAACAATGGTGTTTCCAAGGTCACACATAACTTTTACAATGTGTTTTATGGTTCACACATAACCCTTACAATTTGTATTTTTCGACTTACACAAAATCTCTCATAAGTGTTTTGGATAGACTCACACTTCAACCTCTTACAAGAGTTTTGAAAGTTAGGCTAACTCTCAACCTACTTACAAAGGTGTTTAATACTAACACCAAACAATCAACAACATATACACAAGAATAGGAAGAATGAGTAGTAAATTTGCAAGAGTTTAGTTACAATAAATGAAATTCTATTGTATTTACATCTATTTGGTGGTGTATTTATAGGCAACAATCACCAAAGAGATGTTACTCAAAAATTATCCCAAAATCTCTATGTTATGCTAAACAGATTTTGCATTAAATCCTGTTAGACGTAAGTCGCAGTCGTAATTTTTTAATTTACACTGAGGAGCTGAAAATCATGGCATAAAACCCTATTCTCTGTCAAACGGCTAGTGCACATGTCCTTCACCCATTGGTTATCTAAGAAATATAGTCGTTATGTTTGATCAACTAATCAAAAGTCGCAGTCACGATTGAACTTCCTCTTGAGCGCAACTGAGACTATGAATTCTTTTGTTTGGTGAGGAGACAACACTTTCTTGGGTCGCGGTCATGACATATGCTTTGCCCTCACGATTTTTGATATTCCAATAGTTGCCTTAGACACTTGGCGTATTATGGTCACAGACTTGGTTCTTTCCTTTGTTACTATGAAATTCGTGATCGTGATATGGAATGCGAACGCCACTGCGAATTCCTCTATGAGTCAATTAAGGTTCCTTCGGCTGAATCGCGACTGCAAATTCTTCTAGCCTAGCTCCATCCATCCTTATTGCAAGGTCGTGGTCGCGAACTAGGGGATACTGACCATGAATTTCGATGTCTTTTCTCAAAGTTAGAGACTTAGACTTTTATCAAACTTTCAATGAAAAATATCTTATAAACTATAAAACAACACTTAAATAAAATATTAGAACTAATCAATCTCCATTGTCAAGATCAAAAGAGGCTTAGTACTTAGGTTTGACTAACCTAGTCCAATAATGTGAAAAAAAAAAAAACTACATAAGTGACATAAGCTTAAAGTTACAAAAAGGCAATAAAAAAAAAACTAAAACAACATATCTTAACTAACCTTTCAACAAAATACATCCAACGATAGTGAACGGGACCTCCTAATTCGACTTCACATGGTAAATGAATTGTAAGATGCACCATTATCATAAATAAGATAGAGGATTTGTCATCTCAAGTTTACGTAATATCAAAATTATGTCATTCTGTGACTTTTCTATTATGGATCTTTTCAATTTCTTTAACCACAACTCCTTAAAAAAGGAATTCAACATTGGTAATATTGTGTATACCTCATCCCTTAAAGACCCATGAACTATAACTAGAAGTAATCATTGCATGGATACGTGATAATCATTGCTCTTCATCCCTGTAATTTTACAATCTTGCACATTTACATATCAAGAGAGTTTTGAAGCATACCTTTTTAGTAGTTTGATTGATTTCAACCACTCACACAATTGTCTCTCTCATGTGATGCAATTGTATAACAAGCAAGTGGCATTAGAAATTTATTACCCTTTGGTTGCAAATGTGTTCTTTTCTTATACCCATTGCTTCCAAATCCATTTGAGTCTTCATATTATCCTTGGATTTGCCTTCAATATTCTTCTATGTCCCTAAGATATTTTCACATATGTTTTTCTCAATATGCGTTACATTTAAGTTATGTCGTAAGTTTAATATTTTCTAATAAGGCAATTCAAAGAATATACTCTGCTTTGTCAATTGAGCTCTTGTTTATTATGTGTGCACTTTTTTGGTTAAGTGACTTCCCAAATGGAACATGGTTAGGAACAAAATTTAATTGCCTTATTATTTCATCTTATGTCAACTCTTTAGACTTTGATTTATACTCAGGCTTACCATCAAATTTCTTACTTTTTCTCTATGCATGTAAGTACCTACGATGACCCATATAAAATTATTTCCCTATATGTTTCAAAGTTAGTGAACATGTCCATTTATTACAAATTTGAAATGCTAATTTTCCCTTCATCCTCCATCTAGATAACATTCCATATACAGGAAAATCTTTTACTATCCATAATAATGCAACATGCAATTAAAAAATCTCACCATTATATGCGTCATATGTTGGCACACCATTTTCCCATAACTTTTTAAATTCATCTATTAAAGGTTGTAAATATACATCAATATTATTTCGGGGAGAATCTTTGCTAAGGATTAATAAAGATAACATTAAAAAAAGGCTCCTTCATGCATTTCCATGGTGGCAAATTATAAGGTGTTGCAATCACTAACAACATGCAATAACTAGTGCTCATATTTCTAAATGGATTGAATTCATCACTTGTAAGCCCAAGTCGCACATTATGAGCATCTTGGGCAAACCATTCATGTTGCTTATCAAATTCTTTCCATTCTTTAGCATCGTAAGGTACCTAACCATCTCATCATCAACACGTTTCTCATTGTGCCACCTCATATCCTCACATATTTCTTTGGACATAAATAATCTTTGAAGTCTAGGTTTTAGAGGAAAATATCTAAGAACTTTGAGCAATCTTTTTATGTTTTCCCAAACCTAATTTGGAGCATTACAAGTAGGACACCTATCAAATTTTTCATTCTCCTTCCAAAATATGACACAGTCATTCACACATGTATCGATACTTATGTAACAAATCCCTAAATCACACATCAATTTTTTAACCTCATAATATGAGCTTAGAAGTGTTCCACCTTTTAGGAGTAAATCCTTAAACAACTCCAAAATTTAGGCTAAATGATATATTACTAAAATTAGTAAGTGTTTTAAGATTAATCATCTTAAGAATAAAAGATAACTTTGAATATTTCTGACAACTTAAGTAAAGTTCACAATGAGCACCATTCCATAAATTTTTCTACTTCCCCTTCTAGGCATATCAATTTTCCATAAAAAGTTGCATTACACATGCCATCTAACATTTTGAAACATCATTATATTGATTCATGGAATCATCACAGTCACGCAATCCATCACATTTATCACTGCTACTAGGTTGAAAAGTCTCACTATGATAAGTCCATTGCGTGTAGTTCTCAAGAATTCCATGTTGAAATAAATCTTTATTCACTTATACTAATGGCTTCCAATAGCAATTGTTGCAACCTTTGTATAAACCTCAAATTTTACCATTTGAATCAGTAAAATTTTTTTGCAATCGTCAAGAAATTTCGAACCCCTTTAATATATTTAGGAAAAAATTTGTACCTTTTCATCTAACTTCTATCCAATGGTGCTCCTTGAAATGCAAAAATAAATATTAGAGAAAAAAATCATACATTACTTTTGTACTATAAAATAAGAAAAATTAACAAATGATATATGTGTATAGAATTAAAAAAAAAAAAAAAAGCAAAAAGAAAACTAGTTAGATATTGATGCTAAAATACATAAAAAGTTTTATTACTGAATTTGTTTAGCTAGATGGTAATCTTAATCTTAGTCCTGTGA
Source organism: Omphalea diandra (assembly GCA_949677035.1). NCBI lineage: Eukaryota > Viridiplantae > Streptophyta > Magnoliopsida > Malpighiales > Euphorbiaceae > Omphalea > Omphalea diandra. Next base: position 402 of record CATIWR010241467.1, on the reverse strand, counting down.
ATTTTGAAGATTTAGGTGGCTTTTCAATTGAATGGAGGTAGAGGAAGGCTCTCGTGAACTTTTGTTTACATTAAATATTTCTTCATATGAAATTTTTGGTTGGCAGATTCAAATATCTTTAAAATTGTAGAAAAACATTTGGTTTGTAATTTCTTAACAAGGATTAGTTCATCATGTTTTTTCCTTCACTATTTGGTACATGGATTGGTTCATCATGTTTTTTCCTTCACTATTTGGTACATTCTTTTTTGTTTTAATTCCTATTACATATTCCTTTATTGACTAACCAAAACAAGTAGGAATCATAGACTATCCTATCCTTAGTATTATGACCTATGGTAAATACTAAAACTAAATTTATCATCTTAGAAACCAATATATATATATATATATATATATATA
>CATIWR010241459.1:0-15184 GCA_949677035.1 Omphalea diandra | reverse complement strand
CCCCCCGCCCCCCCCCCCCCCCCCCCCCCCCCCCCCCCCCCCCCCCCCCCCCCCCCCCCCCCCCCCCCCCCCCCCCCCCCCCCCCCCCGAATTGGTGTACAAAAAAAAATTTAGATGAGGACAAAGAGGTGAGTGGAAGAGTAGACACACGATTTATAGTGGTTCAGGTATAATCAACCCTACGTCCACTCCCCAATTCTCTGCAATTGGGTGTTCCACTAACTCAAAATGGTGTTTCCAAGCTCACACCTAACTTTTACACTTTGTTTTTTCAAGGCTCACATAACAACCTTTACACTTTGTGTTTTCAAGGCTTACACAATAACCTCTCTTACAAGTGTTTTCTAAGGATCACACTAAAACCTCTCTTAAGTGTTTTCATAGGCTCATACTAAAACCTTTCTTACAATTGGTGTTTAATGCTCACACCCAATAATTACAATCTCATAAAGAAGAGAAAAAATTGAGTAGCAAAAGATTGAGAGCTTTAACACAAGTAATGAATTCTCTATCTGTCACATTTATCATTGTTTGGTGAAGTATAGAGAGTTAGAATTTAAAGCTCAACAAATCTCTAAGACATGCTAGGTAGATTCTGCATTAATTGAATGTCAGGCAAATGTCTCGGTTGCTACTGGTTAATTGTGGTGGCGAAATCCAAATTTCCATACGAGACCCAAAAATTACAGTGGAAGAACCCGTTTGTGTCTAACGGCTAGTCCATGTGGCAGCTCTTCTTTGGTCCATCAGCAAAATATAGTCGTTGCATTCTAACTGCCCATAAAAGTCACGATTGCAATTCTTCTATATATAGGGTGCGACTCAGGATGCGAATTCTTCTGTTTGAAAGATAATCTTTTCTTTTTGAATCGTGGTCGCTACCCAAAATGTCGCCCTTGTGAATTTTATTCTCCAACGGATACTTGGGACACTTGGCATGCTATGATTATGGACTTGCTTCCCTCTTTAATCACTTTAAAAGTTGCGGTAGCAACTGAGGCGTGACACAGACTGTAAATTCGTTTGTGACTTTGACACTGCCATCTTTGGATGAGTCGTGGTAGCGATGATGCCTGTGAATCCTTCTGGCCGAGTTTCATCATGTCTTAAACTAGGTCGCGTCGCGAATTACAGACCATTAACCACGAATTTGGATAAACTTTGCCTTCTTGAAGATTATGAACTCCATCTAACTTCCACTTGAAAATCTATCTTGAATCTGCAAAATAAGACTTAATTGAAACATTAGGATTGATCAATCTCCTTTATCAAGATCAAAATAGGTTCAAGACTTAGGATTATCCATCTTAGTGCAACAATCTCCTCCTTTTTCATTTTGAGAACTTAGATTGATCCTAAGGGAAAATAATGCAGAAATGTGAAGTTGGAGTGTGATATGATTCAATGAATACTTAAGGTGAAATTTCCTAAGTATTGCATTCAATCATTCAAAGTGAAATTTCTAAATATCCTAAGTATGATAGTATGATGCTCCCCCTTAACTTATGCTATTATTTACAAGTTATTTTCTGTCCCTCTTAGACTTAGATTCTTTCTATCTCTTCCCCTTTGGCAAGATAAAAAAAAAAAAAAAAAGGTTCATAAGGGAAAAGAATACATGCATAAGTAGTTAAGTAATCATAGGGAGCAAATGCATAAACAAATGAAGTAAAACAAGCACATAACACAGAATTTCAACAAAGAAACAACCTTTTATATATATATAAACTTAGAAACAAGTTGTGTGGGATCACAGTGTTTGCAAAAAAGAAAAAAAATAGAAAAAAGATCCTAAACTAGAAAGTAGGAGAATCATCTCTAGAAAAGTCTTTATCTTTACCTTGATCTTCACCTTCAACCTTATCTCCATCCTCAACATCATCATTGCCTTCTTCTTCTTGAGTATTATTAAACTCTGTGAAGTCCAAAAGATGGCAAAGAGGGACTCCTAACTTGTCTTGCAAATCGATCATATCACTATAAAGATAAGAGAGAAACAAAAATCTCTTTTTCATCATCCTCATCAACTTATCAAGCTTTTTGTTAATGGTTGCAAGAGAGAGTTTTGCCTTAGGCTTTGGTTGAGGAGAGATGGATGGAGCTCCTTCTTTAATAACTAGTCTCTTCCGTTTGGAAGCTTATGAAGTCTTCATTTTCTTAGCTCCAATGGCACCTAGGGTATAGGCATAGGTGTTCGGATGAATCGCTTTGGCGTTGATGAGATAGATGAGATCAAGAAAGTTTTATGAAGGAAGAAGTTTCTTGGTAAGGAATTTCTCATTTTCCTTATCAAGTACTCCTACAAAGCGATAAATGGTTGTAATATGTGAAGGTAAAAGGAACTGACTTTTGGGTTTGGTACTCATATGGATTGATTGATCCATAAGATACCATTCGATTTGAATCAACTTATTTTTGACAAGGCAAAAAAGAAATGCCAAGTCTTTCTGTGATACTTTCTTGTTACCATCATCTCTAGCATTTATGAAAAAAGTGATGATACGACGAAGTATCCAAAGGGGTAGGGTTTTAATGTGTTTGGTTAAGGAGGATCTCAAGCCGTGTTTAGTTTCAATTAAAATTTTTGACCAAAATTTAGAGTAAATGACATCAAGTGCAGAGATTATGAAGGGAATATTTTCTCCGACTTGAAGATTGAAGAGAGAAGAAAGTTGGTCGAAAGTAATGAAAAAAAGATTGCCAAAGGCCCGAAATACTAACTCGTATTGCCCTACTCGTGAATCAGCTTTACAACTCAATTGAACCGAGCATATGAATTCCCACACAATTTCTTCGTAATTGGGTTCATCCCGAAAGATGAACTCCTTCCAGCCCAAATTGGAGAGGAAAGCATGAATCTCTGCGTTGATGCCCAAGGTTTCCAACTGAAAGGTAGAAGGTATCTTGTTGGGGAGGATGATTTTGGAAGAATTGGCTTTGAACCTTTCTTTCTCCTCCTTGGTGATGCCTTTCATAAGGTGGAGAGCAGGGGGTGCAGAGGTTTGAGCCACATCTTTGGTTTTGTCTGCCCTTGAGATCTTCTTTGGAGCCATTGCAAAGGATGAAGAGATTTTGTGATTTTAGAGAATTTTGAGAGAGAGAAATTGATGTTGGAAGTGAAGTAAGGATCTTACTATTGAAAGGGGTTTTTATAACCATTTCAAGTCTCAGTAAATGGCTAGAAACGACTAGAAATACATTGATAAAGAGATAGCAATGGTTGGCAGTCAAATCACATAAATGTCTAGACGGTTACCCTAATTCACGTACGCAAATTCATGAGTCGCGACAGCAAATTCTGGAAAATATGAGTAACAGATAAATTTTCCTCGAGAATATGCACATCAATGATTAAAAATTTGAATTATTGACCAAAATTCAGCGACCATGATTTGATCTTTGACAGCGGGGTGTCTAGGACTTGTATTCGCAACCATGAAGATAAGATAGCTACCACAAATTATGAGTTAACAATGATAAGAATGAAAAAATAAGTTTTCAAAGAATCAAAATTGTGATCCACTTGCAATATGCCACACAGAAAATATAAGACATAAAATTAACAAACGACAATCAACACATATAGCAATCATACATATAAGATCAAATTTTCACTTTAGGGAGCTTCCATCAAGCATTTCAAATTCTCTCTTAATGAAGTTCAATCTTTCTTCATTGAGAGGTTTAGTGAAAATATCTACAAGTTGATGATTTGTGTCAATAAACTCTAACACAACATCACCCTTTTGCACATGATCTTTAAGGAAATGATGTCTAATATCTCTGTGTTTGCTCCTAGAGTGTTTGATGGGATTCTTAAAAAGATTACTAGCACTAGTGTTATCACATTTAATAGAAATGTGATCAATCACTTTGCTAAAATCCTTTAATTATTTTTTCATCCAAAGAACTTGTGTGCAATAATAACCAACAACAACATACTCGGCTTCTGCGATGGATAAGGTAACCGACACTTGCTTTTTACTAAACTAAGATACTAGGCATTCTCCTATAAATTGGCAAGTTTTGGAAGTGCTTTTTCTATCTAATAAACTACTTGTATAATCCGCATTTGAATATCCTATGAGACTAAAGGATGAATCCCTAGGATACCATAAACCTAAGTGAATTATGCCATGCAAATACTTAAAAATTCTCTTAACAACATTTAAATGAGATTCTTTAGGAAAGGATAGGAACCTAGCACACATACATACACTAAACATGATATTCAAGCAAGAAGCAGTAAGATAAAATAGAGATTCAATCATACCTCGATATCTCTTTTCATCTACCGTCTTACCTTATTCATCTTTGTCTAGCTTGATGGTACTACTCATGGGGGTCTTGGCTACTTTGCAACTATCGATGCCAAACTTCTTGAGTATTTTCCTTGTGTACTTGGCTTACTTGATGAATATCCCTTCTTTGGTTTGCTTGATATGTAGACCAAGAAAGAACTTGAGCTCTCCCATCATGCTCATTTCGAATTTTCTAGTCATACACTTAGCAAAATCCTTACAAAGAGATTCATTAGTATCACAAAAAATGATATCATCAACATAGATTAGTACAATTAGTGTATCATGCTTGTGCTTTTTAACAAATATTTTGGTGTCCACCTTTCCTTTTTCAAAATTATTTTTCAAAAGAAATGAACTAAGCCTTTCATACCAAGCTCTTGGAGCTTGTTTCAATCCATATAAGGCTTTGTTCAATTTAAAAACATGATTTTGAAAACAATGTGACTCAAAACTAGGAGATTGTTCAACATAGACTTCCTTCTCAATAATTCCATTCAAAAATGCACTTTTCACATCCATTTGAAAAAGCTTAAATTTCATATGGCATGCAAAAGCTAAAAGTATCCTAATGGCCTCTAATCTTGCAACGGGTACAAAACTCTCATCATAATCTATGCCTTCTTATTGTTTGTGTCCCTTAGCAACCAATCTAGCTTTATTTCTTGTGATAAGATCTTGCTCATCTAACTTGTTCCTAAACACCCATTTGTATCCTACAATGGAGTGTTCTTTAGGCCTAGAGACAAGTTTTCATACCTTATTTCTCTCAAATTAGTTGAGTTCCTTTTACATAGCAAGCACCCAACTCTCATTATCAAGAGCCTCATTAATTAATTTTGGCTCAAGTTGAGAAATAAATGCAAGATTATTATCTAAAGGATTAAGTTGTGATCTAGTACTTACACCCTTGAAGGTATCACCAATGATCAAGTCCTTGGGGTGATATTTGAAAAATCTCCAATCTTTGGGTAGAACTTGGCTTGGCTCATCTCTTTGTTGATGTTGTGGCTCCTCATATTCCTTTGATGATTCACCTCCTTCCTTGCTTTTATCCTCTCTTCTTGTGGTGTCTTCCAATTCCAGCTTTTCAAAATCACCTACAAGATCATCAATAAAAAAGACATTTCCCAAGATCAAGTTTACTAGATCATCAAAGACAACATTCATAGACTCTTCAACTACTATTGAATTCTTGTTAAAGACTCTATATGCCTTTCTAGAGGTGGAATAACCTAAGAATATTCCTTCATTGGTCTTGGAGTCAACCATTCCATAGCTCATAAGAAGTTTTATTGAGAATAAGTCTTTTAAAAACTCTATTTGCAATGTAACACGAAGTATTAATGGCTTCGGCCCAAAAGTAATTTGGCAAAGACTACTCATTGAGCATAGTTCTAGCCATTTCTACTCGTATTCTATTTTTTCTCTCGACAACACCATTTTGTTATGGTGTTTTAAGAGTTGAAAAATTATGAAAAACTTCATTCTCCAAACAATAAGTTTCAAAAGGCTCATTTTAAAATTCATTTCCATGGTCACTTCTAATTGAGGAAATGAAATAACCTCTTTCATTTTGAACTCTTTTTGCAAAACTCTTGAAAGCATCAAAAGTATCACTATTATGAGCTAAAAAGGATCCCCAAGTAAACCTAGAGTAGTCATCAACTAGGACTAGTGTATAATGCTTTTCACCTAAGCTAGCACTCCTAGTAGGTCCTATCAAGTCCATATGAACTAGTTAAAGAGGTCTAGAAGAACTTACAACATTTTTTGCTTTATGGAAGACTTGATGTTACTTCCCCATTTGGCAAGGACCACATGTCTTGTCTTTAGTGAAATTTAGCATGGGAAGGCCTTCCACCAACTTTCCTTTAGATAGGCTTTGAAGAAGATCCATGCTTGCTTGTCCAAGTCTTCTATGCCATAACCAAGCTTCACTGCTAAAAGACATAATACACTTAAAAGATTGGTTAGCCAAATTATCTAAGTCAATTGAGTAGGTATTGTCTTTTCTTTCACCCTTGAAAATAACCTAATCATCCACTAAAGTGGTGACTCAACATTCTCTAGGATCAAAGGTGACTTTATTACCTTTGTCACACAATTAACTTACATTTAACAAATTATGCTGTAAGCTACTAACTAATAAAATATTATCAATTAATGAACAATCATTCTTACCAATGGTTCCAATGCCAATTACCTTACCCTTGGCATTGTTACCAAATGTGACATCTCTACCTTCTTTTTCCTTCAATGCCATGAATAACTTTCTATTTCCAGTCATATGCTTGGAACATCCACTATCCACATGCTAATTGGTTGATTTGGTGGCTGCCACACTTCCCTACACAATAAAAGTGAGTCACCTTTTCTTAAGTACCCAAGCATACTTGGGTCTTAGGAGGTTAGGAGTTGAAGGGTCCTTTAATTTGAGGTGAGCCTTCCTAATAAAACAATAAATGCTAACATGACAAAATTTCATGCAATAATGACATTAGAGTTTCGACTTATGAGTATTTCTCCTATGCACAAATTTAGTATGAGTAGGAGGCCTTCCCATACCTTGATTATATGAATGCTTGCATGTGCATGTGTGATGAGAAGTTGTAGAGAATTGTTTATGAGAGTGAGCATGATATTTGTTGTACATGTAGGCATAGTTAGCTCTTTAAGTCTTGGCTCTTGAGCTTAGGGCCCTTTGCCCTTAGGCATAGGAGGCTTAGTGCTATGAGCACTTTTCTTCTCAATTACCTCAACACTTGAGGTTTGAGGTTCTAATGATCTAACAAATGTAGTTTGAGATGATGAGGAGGCTCCATTGAAGCCTAGACCATGTCTAATTAATGAAGGTCTTTATGACACAATTAATATGTCCAAGGCTTCTTTTCCTTTATGGAACTTAGAGATTGAGCTTCTAAGCTTAATGACTTCTCCTTTTAGAAAGTCATTATATTTTCTTAATGAACCAAATGAAGAAGATGATGTAGAAAGATTTTCCACCGATTTTTTGAGCTCATCATTTGATGCTCTCAATTCGCTTACAAGGTCATTGAAGGATTTATAATCATCCTCTAATTTTTGACATTTTCTCTGGTAAGACTTTATTTGTGACTTGTATTTATCACATCTCATAGTAAGAGCCTTTAGAAGCTTTTTATCTATCTCATCAAAATCATCTAAATTAGAATGAGAATGGGAAAAAGTACTTACCTCATTTGGAGAATCTTCTTATGCCACGAAGTAAATGTTGGCAACTTCTCCTTCTTCTTCATCTTCACTTGAGTTGTCATCCTAAGTGGCTGAAAAGCTCTTCTTCTTCTCTTTGTCCCATCTCTTCTTCTTTTTTAATTTGGGATAATTGTATTTGATATAGCCTTGCTTGCCACATTCATAACAAGTGACTTCATTGGATCTCTCTCTTGGATTAGGAGCTATCTTCTTGAAGCTTTTTCTTTCTTTTTTTTTTTCTTCTAATAAACTCCTTTGTCCTTTTTGAGAGCATTGCTAGCTCCTCTTCTTCTTTGTCACTTTCTTCATCACTAGAGGTAGTTTCTACCTCCTTCTCCTTTGTTGAGGATTTGAGCGCCAAGGTTCTTCTTTCTTTTTCTAGTTTATCTCCTTGGCCCCTTAGTTTCTTCATTTGCTCATCTTTTTATAAGGCTAACTCATGAGTTAAAAGTTTTCCCATCAACACATCTGTTGGAACCTTCTCAATCTCCTAATTGGACTCTTAGATGCTACACACTCTTGCACCAAACTTATCTAATAGGAGAGTTTTAAGGATTTTTGTGTTTGCCTCATAGTTGGTGAGAGTCCTTCCAAATTTCTTTATGTTAGTAACGATGGATAGGAGTCTATTCGTTATTTTGGTGATGCTTTCATGGTCCTTCATCATGAAAAGCTCATATTTCGTCACGTACATCTCCAAACAACTTCATTTAACCAAAGTTATGCCCTCATGGTAGTTCTCAAAAGTCTTCCAAATGGCATGAGCTGTTTGGCAATATTGCACTCTTTCAATCTCTTCCTTTGAGAGAGAGCTTAGAAGTATGGCCATTGCTTTTTTATTTTTGCCATTTGATCTCCTATGGGCTTTAACCCAATCTTCCCTTGGAATAAGTTCTTCAATTCCATCCACTACTTTAGTGGGTGACTTCCATTCTTTGACAACTATATCCCAAAGGTCTACCACATTTGTATCAAGGTAGATTTCCATTCTATACTTCCAATGAGTATAGCCAGATCCATCTAAGTGAGGCTTGAGGTGTAAGTGGATTCCCTTTTGTGCCATGAACTTTGCTCACCCAATCAAGGCCTGAATGTGAGACTTGGCTCTGATACCATTTACTAGGCACCAAAAAGGGGGGTTGAATTGGTGTATAAAAAAAATTTAGATAAGGATAAAAAGGTGAGTACAAGAGTAGACACATGATTTATAGTGGTTCAGATATAATCAACCCTACATCCACCCCCAAATTCTCTACAATTGGGTGTTCCACTAACTCAGAATAGTGTTTCCCAGGTCATGCCTAACTTTTACACTTTATGTTTTCAAGGCTCACAGAACAACCTTTACACTTTGTGTTTTCAAGGCTCACACAACAACCTCTCTTACAAGTATTTTCTAAGGATCACACTAAAACCTCTCTTAAGTGTTTTCACAGGTTCACACTAAAACCTTTCTTACAATTGGTGTTTAATGCTCACACCCAACAATTACAATCTCATAAAGAAGAGAAGAAATTGAGTAGCAAAAGATTGAGAGCTTTAATACAAGTAATGAATTCTCTATCTATCACATTTATCACTGTTGGTGTAGTATTTATATCCCATACCCACCAAAGAGACATTAGACTTTAAAGCTCAACAAATCTCTAAGACATGATAGGCAGATTCTACATTAATTGTATGTCAAGCAGGAGTTGCGGTCGCTACTGGTCAATCTCGGTCGCGAAATCCAAATTTTCATATAGGAGACAAAAATTACTGCGGAAGAACCTGTTTGTGTTTAACGGCTAGTCCACATAGCAGCTTCTCATTGGTCCATAATGAAAATATAATCGTTGCATTCTAACTCCCAATAAAAGTCGAGGTCGCGATTCTTCTATGTATAGGGCGCTCAGGACATGAATTCTTTTGTTTGAAAGACAATCTTCTTCTTCTTGAAATTCGGTCGCTATCCAAAATGTCACCCTTGCAAATTTTGTTCTCCAATGGATACATAGGACACTTGGCATGTTATGATTGTGGACTTGCTTCCCTCTTTATTCATTTTAAAAGTTGCGATCACGACTGAGGAGTAACACAGACTGCGAATTTGTTTGTGACTTTGACACTCTCATCTTTGGATGAGTTGAGATAGTGACGATGCCGCGAATCCTTCTAACCGAGTTTCATCCTGTCTTGAACTAGGTTGAGGTTGCGAATTACAGACCACTGACCACGAATTTGGATGAACTTTATTTTCTTGAAGATTATGAACTCCATCCAACTTTCACTTGAAAATCTATCTTGAATCTGTAAAACAACACTTAATTGAAACATTATGATTGATTAATCTCCTTTGTCAAGATCAAAAGAGATCCAAGACTTAGGATTAACCATCCTAGTCCAACATCAATGTTTATCTCCTTTCACTTGTGCCCAAGATAGTTCTTGAAATCCTTCTATGCAAAGGGATAGCTCTTAATAATGGCAACTATTTAAAAAATTTCCCTCGTGGTTATTCCTTTGGCTTGAATCTTATAGAGAATCGCTTAAAGCTCTTGCTCTTGACTTATCAGAAGTTTGAAATCCACCATTTTATAGTCAACAAAATATCCCATTGCAAACTTCTTGGCACCAATATCCTTGATTTTATACTTAGGGTCCAATGATTCCCATAACTGCTTAGTTGTCTTCATAACATTATACATATTATATAGTAAGTTATATAGACCGTTCATAACATAGTTACTACACATAAAATTAGAGTGATGTCTAGTATCATAATTATAATTTATACATCTTACTCATCCTCTATAACAATAAGGGCATCCTTTTGTAAGGAAATGTGTAAGGTTTAAGGTACTCAAGTATAATAGCATCTTTTGATGCCACTTGTTAAAGTTCAAGCCATTGAACTTTTAAGACGTTTCTTTATGGTTTACCAAAATTGAAATAGGCACTATTAGGGTAGGCATCTATGCTACAAAGGAAGACATTTCTACTTCAATAGTAGGAATCACATTGTTTTCTATTTCTAAAATGAATAGATTTTATATATTAAAGTCACCAAAATAGCTTATGAATTCTAATAAGAAACTTATAAAATTGTTTAATTAATTATATGTTATTATTTTTAAATCCTCTACTATCCAAAATAGATATACATAATCACATATATATTTTATTATCATATTCATAGAATATGCAAAGAAAAGGATTTTCTTCTAACAACATGTTTATGAGAAGAATCTATTTTATGATTATTAGAAAAGTAGTTCCCCATATAATTATAAGTTGGGAATTATAGAAATGGGAAAATAGTAGGTATTGGACAATGAGAATATAAACTGTAATAATAGTCAAGGAAATATAAAGATAGAAAAAGCTCAAGACTTATGTATCATGCAATTTTCTTAAAATAGATTCATCCCTCACCGTCATTACTAAAGGATTATGAGCATGATAGAGGATGAAAATGACAATTTCTGCTTCTAAAAAACTGTAACAATGTCAACACTGTATCATAAAGAAGGAGATAGAAGGATTTTTGTTATTGTAGGCTATATGTTATTATCTATGTAAGAACTAAAGGGAAGGCTCTCTACTTATACCAAAGCATATGAGAAAGGAAAGTTGGTAGATTAATACTAATAAAATCTATCTTAGTTATATCTGTTAAAAAAAATTTTAAATAATGGGATTAAATTTTTTAACAACAGAATTAACATTTTGTAATTATTGTTTCTAAAATCTAACAGTCATGATTCCAAAATTTTAGAAAGAAGAAGAAAGATAAAAGAAAGCATTCAAAATCAAGTTAGCATACATGGTGCTCTTGCATATCAACCATTTGGTTCGGATTTGAGGATTTGCCATGTAAAAAATAGTTTGTTAGACTACTTTCTTACTATTATATAATTGATTATTTCAATATATACTATTTAACAACTTGATCTTTTTGTAATGCAGGATAATTCACTTTTCTTTCTTCTTTTCTACAGTAAAGAGTTTGCTTTGGTCATTAAATTTTCATTCAAACATACACTATTTTGAGTACATAAAATTACTTTTTCATAGTTCTCATATAGAAAAACATGAATATGATTTGATCTCTCACAATTGAGTAATAGGTCTCATCTAAATTTAAGTCTCAAAATAGCTATTTAATGGATTGTAAAAATATCATTTTCTAATAGGGCATTAAAGGTTATTCTTGAGATATTTGAATCTTTTTTTTTCTTTTTTTTTGGTTTTAGATCTTCAAACAAATCAAGTTTTATTGAAAATAAAAATATTTAAAAGGAAGGTTAAAATTTTTTAGAGTTTTATTATCATTTAAAATATCATTCAATCACATGATTAAAGGTAGAACCTTATTAATTAATGTTATATTTTAATTTATTTTCTATTTTGATAAACTTGAAAATAATTATATTTTTAAAATTTAAATTTTGTTTATTACTGTCACGTAGGTTTTATATAGATTTATTTAGATGCTTCATCATTTATAAATTTATCTTATTAATATTTAATATCAAATCAGCACCGTACAACATTCATCACCAATGTTAAAAAAAATTGATTTATATATACTAATAAAGTTAAACCTCATACCTTAAATTATCAAAAAAAATTTTATACTTCAAAATAAAAAAAAAATATGAAACTAGATAATTTTTATATAATTTTCATTTAATAAAATCTAATTTTTATATATTTTTTCTTTAATAAAATCTTGAAAATTATTAGTGGATTATCTTGTTGGTTGCATTAATGATTTAGTAATCTCATAAATATTTGTAAAAAATACACGAAGTCAGACATGAAAGAGAAAATTAAAGAGAACATAGAAGGTCCGTCATGGATTTATCTAATTTAACATAACAAGAGGATAAGCTTCTTGAGCTCAATTCGTTCACGTGTTTGACTCAGTTTCATTAGTCTGGTCCACCTCCCAATTCATTGGTCATTAGTCAACAACTTCCTTGCAGTGCTTTCACACTTTATTCTCGAGAAATAAAAGGGTAAACAAAAATTTGTGTATGTAACATGAAAATATCAATTCAAATAAAAAATTGAATAGAAAAATCGATTATGAAAAATAATTAAAAGAATGAAAAATTTTCTGTCTATAAGGTTTAGGGCGGAAAAGTGAGATAATTTTGGAACAATATTTATATCTAAACTAAAAATCATACTATTTTATTCTAATTCATCTCGTACAAAGTAATTAATATATATTAATTAATTACAAGTAATTAATATATATTAATTAATTACAACATCCAATAAATCATATTATACTTATACCACAACGAAAATAAATACGATATTTGTATTATTGATCAGGGAAAAATCACAATGAAAGATTTTTGTGTTTACAACTTAAATTCAATCTTATCAAATTACAAAGTATTATATTGTTGTTGTTCTAAAGAAGAAAGTCTTCTATTTTTCTAGTTCCTAAATTGTTGTTCATGTTCTAATTAACTTTCGTTAGTGCAAAGTTTTATTTGGATAAAGTAACTGTTTTTAGCAGTTCATTTAATCCAAATGGATTGGACTTCTAATATAGATAGGTCCTAATGCAAAAAATTCAATATATATATATATATATATATTTCAAAATTGATGCAATATATTTATATATATATATATTTCAAAATTGATGCAATATATTTATATTTTAGAATTGATATATTGCAGTTTTGTAGATCTTTTTTTTTTTTTTGTATTGTTAGGATTTGATTTTGAATTTTAGATCTTAAATAGTTATTAAATGAATTATATTTATTTGATATTTATATTTAAAAATTGAAAATCACTAGTTTCAAACTGTCTCATTTTGTTTTATTTGCCCCATTTGTGTTATGTCTCGTATTGTTTTATTTCAAAATTTTAATACAAGACAAGATGAAACTCAATAATATATGAAATGATATTAATTCTTAAATTTTGGGAACCGATAATTTTAAAACAAGATGAAGATTTTTAAATCTCCAAATTTTCTTATTCCATGTACATCCCTATTCAAATGTACACTAGCTATTCTATGTTTGACTGAATTTTAAAACAATGTATTCTTTCAATACTAATATTTTTCCTGGTATTGCAATTGCTATTAGTAACATTTGGATAACAAGTTAAAAGGAGCTTTTGTAGATAATAATTTATTTTTTGTGTAAAAAATGATTATATAAAAAAAAAATTCATAGTGGATATTTGTACATGTAAGATTGCAAAAGTAACTTTATAGCTGAAACAATTTTCGAAACTTAAAATTCTTATAATTGTAAATATGTACAAAAACAAAGCCAAATATGCATTTAGTTTTAAATCAAGTATAGCGTTGCTATTGGAAAAATAGTATGGCTATTACAAAAGTTTTAAAATTTTTAAATATTTTTGCCTATGAGTAAAAATAAATTATTTTGTCAATCAAATTTAATAATTTTTTTGTAAAAATTTAAATAATAGTTATTTGAAAAATCAAATTTTGACTTGCAAATTTTATTGTAAAAGCTTATGATCAATTACTAAAGAATATGTCTTCTAATTTTTTTCCCCAAAAATTGCTATTAGCAAGAATAATGCCAAACCTACCTCAATGATTTGTATTTAATCATATAAAGGTAGTTTTCTTTTCTTTTTTTTCTTCTCGTAAAAAACAAAAATATTTTTCTTTAGCAATTTATTCGTAAAGTGAATCTAAAAAATTCATGAAAGTAGAAGTGATAAATAAGACGATGCAACATATTATTATTAAGTCATTTTGGACTCTATACATATTGATTTAGATTATTGAGTCAATGGGTAAAATAAATTTGAATTATTTTTCAAATTTTACATTGTATTAATTAGACAACTTTTAGTTTTAAATTTTTAAAATAAAATATTATTTTAATTTTTAAATAATTTTTAATATTTTAAATAAGATTAATTAGGGTGATTTATGTATTGAATTGAAGTCAAATCAATTTAAATTATTCCATAAATATTAGTCAAAATTACGTCTATTAGACTTGCTTTGCAATATAATGGTTGGAAGACCCATCTATATCCTTTCTTCCTTCTCAAGATAATTTTCGGAGGTCCATAAATAATTGATTCTCACGCAAGTTATTTTTATCTGGGTTTAGTGTGAACGTGATTGTCCCAATCAACAAGCTAACTTAGGACACATTGTCATAAACTTTTAGGTGAAGCACAAATAATGTGAATATTATCATCTATGGCGCATTAATTATATCGTACGTGTGATGGCACAAACATTTTGAAGATTAAATATAAATTATTGAGACATTAAATAAATTGAGATCCAACCGCTTCAAGGCTTATAGTACAACTTAGATGTTGACATTATTGAGAGCTGGATTTGTTCTTCCCGCATAAGTAACACAACTCGCCCAAAATTTCCTTGGCTTTAAGGTGCATAACTGCAAGCGCAGATTTATTCTTTTGGTTTTTTTTAGTACTTCATAATATTTTTAAGAGAGCTGATAAATGGTCTCTACTCGAGACTATCTCTATAATAAAAAAAAATTTCAGTGAGTCCCACTAATTAATAAAAAATTGTTATATATAGATTTCATATTTTACTAGTTACAATATATATATATATATATATATATATATATATATATATATATATATATATATATATATATATT
>CATIWR010241442.1:0-50036 GCA_949677035.1 Omphalea diandra | reverse complement strand
AGACTGCAGCTCACGGGAACCATCATCTCGAAGCATCCACTTGTATAACTGGATTTTCTGATTGATAGCAGCCAAAAGTTTGCCATTAAAAGCATTCAAAGAGTAAACAGCCCCCTTAGTTTCTTTCTCTGTGATAAGCTGGAGCTTTCCATCTTCAACCATGAAAACCAATATTCGACCCTAGGAAAGACAACAGAAAGATAAATCAAGAGTCTCAGCTCATGTTTTTAACTTAAGAAAAAGAACTAAAGGTATCTATGTGACTATTTACCTTAGTTGGTTCATTTTCCTCTGGCAGAACATAAGCAGTCCCAACACAGTAGAACACATTACTATCATCAGAAAATGAGCAGCTAAGAATGGAGCAGCCATACTCAAATTGATCAAGCTGGTATGTTGAAATGAATTCAAATGTTTGGTCATCCAACAAACGAATAAAATGTGTCTCAGATTCTTCTGCACTTGATTGGTTTTTCAGACTACAAATGGCAAAGGTACGAGATTGCTCCTGATGACAGATGCGCCGCGCATGTTCACCCAATGGAATGGAGCGGATATGAAGCTTTTGGATATCATCAATGGTGCCAATAGTAAGTTCACCTTCTTTTGCAATTGCAAGACTTCCACAATAAACCACAAATTGGTGATACAGATATATTCTTCATAAACAAGAAAGAATAAGAATAGCAGAAAGAGCTTTCATGCAATGTTGTGGAAAGTATATTTTGTTCTTGACTCAGGGCAGTCTTTAATCTAATCAATGCTTCATGCCATGCTTTTCTTCAACCACAACTAAACTAAAAACTACCACTTTAATGCAGATTTGTAGCACCAGTTACAAATACACAGATTGAGATCAGAGAAAGTAACTTTCCTTTTCCAAATATAACATGCCAACAGTGATAAATTCATAGCACCATTTACATAATTACAGATTGAAATTGTAGAAGATAACATTCCTATTCCAAAAATGAAAAGCAGGTCATTTCCTATTTTGGTTTGGGAAAAAAAAAAAAAAAACTACAGAGCATATCAGGGGAAAGGAGCACTGTTTCTTCATATGATCCCAAAATATTCAGTCTTAACATATTTATATTAGGTTTATTGTGATTTGCTCGACCCAGGAGTAACACAGTTAATACAACCAACTCTATCAAGGAAACATGGCAGCTGAGTGGGATCATCTGCAATTACAAAACCTAGGAAGTATATATTCAATGTATTTACAGCCAGTTACTGGTGGGTCAGAAAGTTAGATCACAAAATTGCAGAAATTTCGAGAAGAATTTGATTTCCATATACATACAATGTTAGAAGAAAATCTTGAGAACCTTTATTACAGGAAAGTACTACTGTCTATAGCATGTGGCTACTTCCCGGTAAAATAAACAAAGGGCCACTTAAACTGTGATTCATGCAAGAAACAACATAAAGGAAAATAAAAAATATTTTTCTAATATATACTGCATTGTTGTGGTTAAGAAAGCCAGGGGAAAGTTTACCTGTCTGGGAAAGCAGCAGAGTTGAAAGGACACATATGACTAACTTCTTTCAAATTGACATTGCTATAAAGTAGTTTCTTGTTACTGCTGTAAATGACAGTTGGCCTATCTGATGCAGCAAATACATGAGTCGTATTTTTGGATGAGAAAGTACGGAGTGTTATAGGCTGGGTCCCCAAAGACACCTTTTTCCTGTCTGTCAGCTCGCCAGTATTCAAATTCAGCAGGAAGTTCAAGAGATGACCATCTCCAAGAGCACATAACAAGTAAGATATCTGAAGAAGAACAGAAAAGATAGTAAGAGAGGAATAAGAAACTAACTGGCAGATTAAAATACACTTAGATAACTGACTCCCACCCCTTGCTGCCTCTACCATTCCACCTGATATGGCATGATTCTATTTGTCATAATTCTCAAACCTGCCATGAATTTTTAGCATGAACCAATAGTGATGGGACCAATGAAACTATCACATGTCAGATGGAATAAGTATGTCAGATGGAATAAGTAGGCAGTATTTGCGGCACTGTTCAAAATAAAAAATAACTAGAAATGCAAATAACAAAATGTCAAGTTTCCAAATTTATAATCAAAATAAAGAAAAGAACCAGATTCAGTTTACAAAAACTTTTCTTCACCGGTGAACTGACTCGTACAAATCAAATTTCTGCAATTTTGTCCCTAATGGTTAACTTCTAAAGAAAAATTCTTCCCCCATTAATTATATTTTTGGCACACAGAAAAATTATTTCCCTTATTCATTAAGAAAAATTATTTCCCTTGTTCGTTACAAGTTAAATTTCAGTGCAAATCAGGATGACCTTTGCACAAGCAACAATGTTTACAAAAGAGTAGAGACCCATATTAAAAAGAAATCTGCAAAATGCAAGACTGAATGTCTAGAAAACCTCAAGTATGAACTTACCCCTTCAAAGCAACACAGAAGAACAGAACGAGGTATTATCTCTCCTCCCAAATGCACCTTTGTTATGAGATTTAGGTCAGGTAACGAAAATATCCTGACACTTATATCTGTCCACATTCCAACTGCCGCTAGCTGACTGTAGTTGGCATTTTCACCAATGGGATTAACGTCAAGGCATGATATCTCATGCTCCAACTGTGCATCTTTCACATGTGCCAATATTCCATCACCAATTTCCAGATAAACTAAGTGGCCTCCTCCAGTTGCCAATAAAACCTGTGATAAAAGCAGTTGAATATTGAAATTAATTTATAATTGTATAACCTGATGAACCTGAATGACAGCCACAACAATGTCCTACAGAACCTCAGAGCAAGTAAAACCTATGTTATTGACATTGTTTATAAGAATACACATTAACATGATCCCCAATATTCAAACTAAAGGAAAACAAATTCAACTATACAAAAATTAAATAATAAATCTATTGCCTGGCTAGTACCCCACCAAAGTCAAACATAAAGGGTATAAATGCTTGTTAATTTTATGTAAGGCACATTTCTAATCATCCCTTTGACAGCAACAACTATAAGCACTTTAGTGAGCTTTGACATACACTAGCTAAGGAACATGTAAACATAGCAATGTTGAATTTTCCTTGCAGGAGGGGAAAAAGACCCACAACATTTTAAGCATGAAAATATTGCACCATCTAACAAAAAATTCTTAAACCAGTAAAAAAAAAAAAAAAAAAATGGTTAGCCTATCCATGTGTCTATCATAATGTTACATCACAAGGGGAAGCACCAATCCTGACATGGACACTTTTGACACAGAATTTGTTATTTCAATAAAATATTATTGCAACTCTTAGAGACATTTAATTGAAGTATTTTAAAAAAAAAAAAATCATGTTGAATTCATCATTTAAAGAAGTCAAAAAACAAAATAAGGGAAAAGATAGCAACTAACACTGGAAACATTACTTGCTTTTTCTAGCGTTTAGAGTGCCTAAGAAAATTAGCCAACAAAAAAGATTTTCCAAGTCCAAGGGAAAACTAAACCACTTTTAAAGAAAATGACATCCTCTTTTCAAGAGCAAAAAACATTATCCATCTTTTGACAAACTCGTTAAAATGGGTAAGGAATAAAAAATACATAGCCAGTGTACCGACCATAACCGATCTACCTTGATTGCCAACCACCATCACCAATCGTCGACAGTCGATGGGAATCATAAACAACTAGTAGTGGCACCAAAATTTATCAATTTTTTATGTATTTTTCTAATGTTCAACAATAAATAGCATAAATATAAAGTTCTTATGGTTTAGTCTTGAGAAACTAAATCAAGCCTTTTGGATTGAATCTTAAGTCGAGGTAAGGATGGTTCAGTCCAAGTCACCAACCAAAATTTTGAGAATTCTAAAATTTAAAAATCGATATCATTCCAAATTTTTAGTTTGGTTCGGTTTGTTTCAGCATGTAAAATTCGAACTAGTTCAATTCAACTATTTACTTCTCCTAGATTACTTAGATTTGGTTCAGTACCAGTTTTACGATATTTCAATTTAACTCTAATTTCTCACACCATTGAAATTAAACTTTTTATTTTTACTCTTTAAGAACCAAAAATAACTAATAACTTGCATATTATTTGTTAATTTGAAAAATATTATTAATGTTTACAACTAATTTAGAATAACTAGCTAATACATAGTCCAATTATTAGTATGTATACACGCGCACACACATTACAATTTGATTACTTTTTAGGTTCGGAATAATTACAGTATGATTCGATCTGAATTCTCAGTTCAGGATATATAAATTCTGATTGGAAAGATCGGTGCAGTTCAATTCAGCTACTTTACTATTCATATCAGAGATTTTGATTCCAGTTCAATTATTCAATTTAACTCAGGAATCTCTGTGTCCCATGCTTCTCCTAATCTTAAGTAGTTTATCAATTGAGTAAAGCACCCCTTTTCAATAGGGGATCAATTTGCTTATACAACAGAAGGATATTTATATTTTCCGTCGAAACACCAAAACAAAATTTCTCACTATTTTTCAAAATCGCAACCAAACAATAAAAAACAAGTTATTTCCTGAGTAAATATATTCTACACAAGTTATTTTCTGTTAAACTAACAGAGCCTAAGCATGACTTCATGCCAAGCTATGTTGGGTGAGTTAATTGCATCAAGTAAATTTCTTTAACAGATTGAAACGTCAGTCAAATCACACAATTGTCTAGTGTTATTTGTTTAACAAATGTATAATCAATGATGCTCATATTCGGTTTCTTACTTTTTCTTCTCTATTTGTTATACATAATATTGTCTATAGTTGAAATGTAATTATGTTGGACATGACAAAACATAAACAAAATATGTTGACACAAAAGCCAACCCTTCTATTTTTTTAGAAAAACAAAGAAGGCCGTGAATCGGTAGTGGTTGTCATAATTTTATGTTACGTTGGCACTGTTTGCAAACATCGAAAAACAAATAATACAGAAAAAATTAGACAAGTTTCATTTATGAATTGCTGATTTCACAATAAAAAGATATCAAAAAGCACAATTTCAATTCAAATTCTGCAATAGGGAAGAAAAATATCAAGGATAAGTAACCACAATTTCAACCCAAGTTTTACATTCACTCAAGAGCTAATATCTAACATTTTATTATTCCAAAATATCTAATCCTATTATCTGCTTATTCTTTTTATATCCAATACTGAAACCACCTTTTTAATAGTATTGTGAAAGTTATCACTTAATATAACTTTTCCTTATAGTTTTATTCCTTTATTTATTATGCATGTACATATTGGGTTTTAGATAGCGATCACAGTTGGATTATAGATGTGTCAATATGTCACGGTCAAAATGTATTGGCAGCAACCAATGATGTTGTCATTTTAGGTAAAAATGGCATGGATTGAATCAACTCTATCAACTATATTGACGATACAGTTGTATAACACGACTTGAATCGTCTATATCATTTGGATTGTTACAGTATCAAGCAATTCAAGATTGAATTGAAAATAGCTATGTCGAATTGAAAACTAACTTCTCAAAAAATGTTACGAATGATATGTATCGTAATGGCCGAGATTTAAAATTATGAATGCATGTCTCAATGAAAGCTTATGTAAGACAAAGAACCTCCAAGTGTTTCTACTAGAATTATTTTTTTCGAAGTTGTCAAGCTTCCTAGTTCCTCCACATCTATTGACATAATTGCCTATAACTAAATTATAACAATAATCATCACTTTTTACTAATTACTCATCAAACTCAATAATCAAGCTTATGGTAAAATCAATTGTCCATAACATGCAACAAACTTACAGTATCACAGAAATTGTGGGAAACAAACCTGAGTGGCATTAGCAGTTGCAACATTAATCGAATAACCTGGTGGAGCATTCCACTCATTCCGGAGCTCTCTTGTAGTAGAACTCACCAGTCTCACAGAGCTTGAAGTGACCTTTCAAGTAACCAATCAGTCGGCACACAATGCACACAATAATAAATGATATGTAAGTTAGTTCTTTCCATAATTTTCATAGGATTAAAAATCTTCAGAAGAAAAGAAATCATTAGGCAAACTAAAAGTCACAGAAACATATTGAAAAACTCGATGCATTTAAGAAACAGGTAAGCCTACTTGCACAAGCTGATTGTGGACAGCATAATGGCAGAACAAAGTCTGCACTTGTGAGCAGAAACCCTCTATCTCAGTTTCTTCCAACTCGTCCTCAAGGTTCATTGCCAAAATTCGAGTCTCACTAATAAAACTAACCACCAGAAAGGTGTCAAAAGGATCATCAGTGGACAATCTCAACGACCACATTCCTTTGATACCTTGAAGCTCTACAGATGCCTACATAACAAATAGTGGTTAATGAATTTCTCAAGAACATATGAACAATGAAAATGAGATTATAGGCAAAAAAGGCAACCTGTTCATTGATTCCTATTCCATTTCGAACTATGCGAAGAGAACCATCCTTGTATGCTCCAGAGCAAGTTACAACCTGACCTTGACCTTGCCTCTCAAGGTCCACCACGCAAAAATCAACAATTGGTCCCAAATTGACATAACTTTCCAAGACTTCAACATATGAACCTTTTGCATCAGGTTGTAGATTTAACTTTATAAGCTGCATAGCACCGTCATTTATTGTTACTATTTCGTTAGACCAATGCACTTAAAAAATAGAAACATGAATGGAAAATGTTAAACCAGCTTGTCCAAATTACTTTTCCATTCATAGGTGTAAAGAGAGCTGGTCCACAATCATGGGCCTGGTAATCTCATTGAAACTTTGGACTCACTGTTGGATAATATTGATCAAAATAGAGCTTTTTTAAAAATTTAAAAAAAAAGGCTACAACATTCATTGAGATCTCAGAAACAGAGAAGGGAAAACCCCTGCTGTACCCCTCCTCCTCCATCATCAAAGCCAAATACACTCAGACTTAGATTATCAATTTTGCCCAATCTGATTTCCACCATGTGTTTCAACTAATTAACATGCATGATATCAATTTTCAGTAGACATATTTTAACATTTTCTCTCAAATAATATAACAGCAACATTAAACATAAAACATAATTTTTCCAAAATGAAAATTAAAATAAATTACTAATGTCTACTGCACCTGTGAATCTCCATAGCTTGAACCAATATAGACAACTGCATTGTCAAGATATGATATGGTAGATGCAATAGAAGTTTCTCCCAAGAACTCAATCTTGAGCCCAGTGACCCTATGATAAAAGAGTGTTCAGTCTTATTTGTTCAGAAAGCTTAAGTTTTTTTAATCATTCAAACAAAAGCAAAATCTCATTGCATTATGTTAAAGTAAGTGACAAATCACTTACTTCTCTTTCTCATGGGTTATAACAAGAAGGTGAAGTAGCCCAGCATGATCACCAAGCAAATACCTAGAACCATCAGCATCAACTCTTCCATATGCTCTTGTTATGGACTAAAAGCGCACATAAAAAATTGGTAAGAACAAAAATGTAATAAGCGAATAGATTAGCAGTTCTTAGTAAAAGCAATGAGTAACCTACAGGTCTTATTGGGATCGCTCTAAATACATGTGTACTACAATAGACAATTGTTTCTTCTCCGATAATAAGAACACCACAGAGAGGTGGAGGGACAGGTATTAGCAAATCAGCACCATTGTCAAGATTGTTCTGAGCCAATGGACCCTCAGCAAAATCTTTATCTTTCAGTGCAACCTCATATGTTTTAATATGACGAGCATCTTTATTATCCTGCAACAAGAGAACAATTTAATGAGGCCATCCAAATTGTGTTATTTGACATAACTATATGATCACAAAACAAAATCCCATAAGTAAAGGCATATAAGTCCCCTCGGCAGTGGGAGACCACAAAAATGATAATGCCAACATTTCCCAGAGCATTTTTAACTTTTTTTTTAACCCTAGAGGGTAATAAATTTACTGAAAGATGGGCCAATGTGTACATAAGCACAAAGCACTTGGACAGTGTACAAAAGTGGAGTTAAGCAAACCAGAAAAAAATACAAACAAGAAAGGAAACAAAATAATAGAAGCCACAATCTAAGATCATGTGTCCACAACCAACCAAGATAATTTAAACTAGCCAACAGTGTAGCCTAATAGAGTGTAACATTATGATAGAATATGAACTTGTGAAGAATCATATATGTGGCGGACATGGTTGCATCATCGTCACTTCATGGGAATATGTCAGCGTGCTCAATAGCACTCATGATTTTAAATAGTTTTGTTTAGTGCAGAGATGACACTCACACATTGCTGAGAAACTCGATATACAATGGACAGCTTGGACTTCTACCTCGTATTTATTTATGCGAATATCATCAATTTAAGCTAAGACTTTGACAGTTTATATGCCATCTCAGACAATAACTGATCCTTTCTATCATTATTACCAACAATGCACATATTAACTTCATTTTAAACGATGAATACAAAAGTATTAGTGCAGCAAGAAAAGCTAGTTCAAAGAACCATAAATCCTAAATAAGAAAAAGATATACAAGAAAAATTTGGGTACCTGGTAAAGAACAACAATTGTGGGTTTTGCACAACCATATAGAAACTTGATATCTAAAACTTGAAGTTCCTCAAGCCTGCAAATAAGACAACATAAAAAAGTAGTAAACTTTACATAATAAGCATATAAAATAAACATTGCACTTAGCTGACAATAATAACAATTTGCAAAAACTGAACTTGATGGCTATATTATGAAACTAAATGTATTTTTTAATGGTTATATTCAATGCCTTATTCATAATTTACACTTTTAAAGAATTTGCCATGTAAAACTAACAGCACCAGAACATTATGTAAACCACACTAACCATGATAAATAAGGCAGGATAAGACTGATATTATTCATTCTTCACGAGGTACAATGTAAAGCCACACAGATACAGCCAAAAGGACAAAAGAAGGGGAAGACAGACTCCCCTTTATCTTATTAACAAAACAAATGTATGAAAATTTAACTCAATCACAATTAGTACTTAGTAATCAAGTTATAAGAACCCAGGTTACCTATATACGTATGGAATTTCCATTAACAATAAAATTATCTTATAAAATGCATAAAGCCTTCTGCAGACAACTAGCATATATCCGCAATATAGGAAGCTGCCACACATTAACATTTGGAGTCGTATCCTCATCAGCAACTTCATCATTTTTTTTTTTTTTTTGGGGGGGGTGGGGGAACATATTTGACAAATTGGATTGAAAGTACTCACGTAAAGTAGTAGAACATATACCTTATATTAAAAGCCTCTTTGAGCTGTCCTTTGTTATCAAAAGGAATAACCTAACAAAACAGCAAATTGTGGTTATGTTTAAGATCATTATCAAGAGAGCTAATGTAGATAACAGAACACTTTAAATGAAGAAGAAGCATTATCTCATACAATAATTTCAAAACTTAAAGTTGAAAAATTCATAGGATCAAAACTATGTACCTTGAACAACCCATCATACAAATGAAGTCCAATTAATCTACAGTCCGGATCAATTATGCCAATCTGCATACAGAGAGAGAGAGAGAGAGAGAGAGAGGGAGAGAGATCAAAGTTCGTGAGATAAAGCTTGTTGTTATCCCCAATGAAGAAGCAGATCATGAACATCCAACAGCAAAAGGAAAAGCAAAACTACCCTAGATTACACTTCAAATAGCTACAACTAGTGGACTATATGAACCTAAAACTGTGTAATTACCTGACCATTGTCTGTTGGACGGCCTATGCGATCTGATACATCTCCCATTGCTCTACAAGAGAAGGGAAAATTTTGTCAAAGCAAAAAATGTCATAAAGAAGCCATCCATAGATTACATCAAATTTGAATGCTAATCAAAAAAGAAAGAAGTAAAAGTTTGTACATCAATGGAAATTAAACAAAAAATCTTCTAACAGCTAAGGCAGGCAAAACAAAGGGAAACGGTCATCTTTTTCTAGATATCGACAACTTAGTTAACATAGAATGCTTCATGATTCCTCTAATTTGTCTGGAATAAAGGATTATAGTCAGCCACTGAAGTTCCAAGTTCCCATGTATTTCCTATGTTTCAACAAGCCTATCATTTTTTCCCTTTCAATTCACTTAGGAAGCCAGAAGACCTCCACATCATAACAGATGGAGAAGAAGATAAGATATCCAAAGATAAGATATCCAAACAATCTCTCATTTTGGTTCACAAATCACACCTTTATTCCTCTTGGGCAAAAATCCACGAAAGAGAAATAGTTACAAGAAGGCCCTATCCTATCAATCGCACCACCATGTCCATTCAAGTTGAACAATTTCTTCATGCTGAATCATATATCCATGAATCCTCCAGGTTTAAGAGAATCCCCATTAATTTTTTAAGTACATCACTAATTTAACAAATTCAATATAAATACCATTCAATTAACATTTGGAAGCAGAAATTTGCTGTCATGCAACTCCCTGTTAAAACCAAAAAAATCCAATATAAATAAAAATTTGGCATATTGACTACTCTTTCTTTATCTGAAAACTTGATCAAGAAGAGAAGACAGCTTACTATGGGGTCTTAGTAAGATGGAAAATATCACACCAGAAAGCCCAACTGTCCCATAAATAAAATAACCGGCACAAATTTTCCGAAACAAATTATTTCTTTGAAAATAAAAATTGCTAGCAGAAACCCTAGATTGACCCAATATCTGCCACCATACACTCAGAGATTAGCAAAGTGAAATTTTTCAACTGAGTGCAATTCTTGCTGGACGACCAACAGATCCCACACTATACCAAAGGAAGTTTAAACCATGAATATCTCATAACCCACTCGCCGATCTGTCTCACAATTCTCAATATAACAGCTTATTGAGACTCAGAACTGTCCACACAAGAAGATCATACCACTGCTTGGATGCATAAGCACCAACTATTCAACTTATCAAGCACCCAATGAGAAAATCAACAACAAAATTAATATTAGACTTTTCATGCTTAAACCTTGTAATAAGCTCCGATGTTTCTGCATCCCATTGAAGAATACAGAATTTATATCTTTCTGTAGCAATAAATAGAAAATCCTGTGCTTCACCCTGTCATAAAGCAATAAGGGATTAGCTGGGGACAAAAACACAGCACAAATATGTGGGATGGTGGGAAATAAATAAATCAGATACTCACATGAGGACGGAAAAGTTCAAGTGTTGCAATTCTTCCATAAATTGGAACATCTAACATAGGCTGGAGAAAAAGATTTTATGTCATTTCTCAAGTTCTTAGGTCTCAGTTCTAAATGAAAAGAAAAAAAAATCTTGAATTTAACTTTTATAAAGGAAAAGTTAATATGAAAATCTCAATGTACATAAAAAGGGGGAAAACAATGAAGAGTGAAAACATAACTATGCAGGCGTAAATATAATTAAAAAACATACGATTACCTGTAATCCCTGAGGAGTGAGCAAATGGATTTCAATCCGAGTGCATTTCCTGAAAGTATAATAGATTGTCAATAGACAGCTGACTGATGGAGGTGGACTTATATTAAACATGAAATACCACTAAAATAAAAAATTAAAAAAAAAAACCTGAAGTAAAATATGAAGAAATCAATATAATTAATAAGATATAAGCAATTTAATTAACTAAGAAGGTAAAACATGAAGCAGTGAATTAAATGACAATAACATGTTTGCTACACTGTAAGAACATATGTAATGTGAAATTCATAATAGAACACAATGCAAAGGGAATATCTATTGTATCAACAGTTTTAATGCTAAAACAGATGAAAAGTATTGTAAAAACAATCATACTGGAAAGCAACTTATTAAAAATATTTGTAAAATCTAACTACAAACAACTAAACTACTAAAACCCTAATCACATGTGTTACACTAGTTTTAATAGGAAACTACTAAAGCATTGCTACCTCCATAGTATTTCCATTTAAGGGGGGGGAACTCAATTTCAGTAAGTCAAAGTAAAATTCACACTGTGTTTCCCCTTTAGTTCATCATATTATACATAGGTAATTCCATTATGTTAACAACTTTAATCTGTCATACTACATCTTTCAGACTACAGCATGCCAAACACATACTTGAGCTTCTACTATGTTTAAAGCATGTTTGGCATTGCAAAGACTGTAGTTTTTGGCTACACTACAACAATTTTAAGTTTTGGGGATAAATTTAGCCATTAATGGAAGTATTTTAGTTACCTTGTCAATCCAATTCAGTAGCTACTTGCAAAAAAATCAACTTTTGGCTCCCAAAAATCAAATTGAAAAAATCCATTATCAATTTCAAAGAGATTTCTTCTAATTTTTTGCCAAAAAGCTGCTATTAGCAATAGCAATACCAAACATGCCTTTAGCATCCAATATGATGAAAAACCAGAGTCCAAACACACGCAACCCAATCAACTCTGCAAGGAACACTTGCGCCAATAAAACGGAGTGGTTAGTTAGTAAATCAATACGACGAGAAACATAGAAATATGATAAATTTGTCCAAAAATATCTCATAGTACATTTGGCACCAGAATTATATTCGTGTGGCAATTAGTAATTTCTCAGCGTGTTGATACATAGGCGTAACTAGATGAATCATAGTGACCAACAGCTTCAATAAAATTGGAAATTGAAGCATGGCAATCGAAAAAGCAATGAAGTGGGAAACATTTCATTCAATCTAAAGAACAAAAATCCTAAGAGACCAAAACAGGAAAAGAAGAAGGAAATAAAAATAGACATGAAAGCAATGGATATTAAGATTATTATTACGCTATTATGAGATTGAGCTCTTGAGGACTGGTGAAATTGCCGACACAAGAGTGAGTAACGTTTGTAGGCTTCTGAGCCGTCACCACGTAGTTCCATATACTCATCTCTTATTATTCTTCCTCTTCTTCCTTCTGGAGCCCTAGCTAGCGCGCTCTCTCTCTCGTGCTGTGTGTGGGCTTCTTTGAGCACTTTTTTACAGTAAGGACTAGAAGCTAGAAAGAAATGCTAAAAGCCTATAACCGGTGCCGAACCGACGCCGTCTTACAAATGAAAAAAGTCCTTCAATGCCGGGCTTACTGCTCCCAATGTAGACACGACGCCGTTTCACTTTAAGTTTCTTCTTTTCTATTTCTTTTTATTTTTGGCATTGGGAATGCGCCAAAATGGGAGCTTGGGGGTGTTCGTTAACGTAAAAATATTTAGCATTTCATTTTAATATTTGTTTAATAATTTTTTTAAGTTTTTATTTTTTACATAGGTGAGATAATATTTTTTTAATCAAGCATTTAGTTTCAAAAAAAATTAACTAATGTAATAAATGAGAATTTTATACTTATAAATAATGTAAAAATTTCATTATTGTAGTTACATTCATTAATATATATCTTATTTACGAGTTATTATGATCTTCATTATCATTATTATTACTATTTATTTTTTATTTGAAGTGGGTAGAAAAAAATAAAAGAAAGAAAATGGGATGAATGTCTCAATTTTATATTATTTAAAAATAAAAAAATGAGGGAAGGAAAATTTTGAGAAGAATCTAATAATGCGTCCACTAAAAATTTTTCGCTTAAACTTGGAGTGGAAAACAAAAAAAACAAAGAAAATAACAATTTTACCCTTCCTTAGTTTAGTTTTAAATTTGAAAATCAAATGTATTATAATTATTTATTTTTATATTTGTTGAAGGGTAAAAGAATAATTTAAGTTGATTATATTTTTTTCTAAATAAATATGTAATAATATTTAATTTTGAATTGATTATAACCAAAATAAATTATACCAAATTTGGTAAAATTCTCAAATAAATTTAAATGTAAAATTTTTTCATAATGATAAAAAAAATTTTAGAAGTATTTTGATTATCAAATTTTCAAGAAAAAGTAGTTTTGTAATGTTAAATTTTAAATTTTAGTATTTAGTTTGCAAGAAAATACTATATTCTTTCTGAACCTATGAACTTCACCCTTAGTTTTTTGTTCTAAGAAGTAGAAAAATTACTTGCCTATAGCTATTAAAAACTGTATAAATAAACGTAAATAAAAATAACATAATTAATGTGATATATGGACATATATAATCTTATGCGTACTTTTTTTTAACACAACTTTAATTAAAATAACAAATGTAAGTAAACATTCAATTTTAGTTTCCATGATTATTAAACTATAAAAGTTGTAGTCATTTATTAATTTATTAAATAATTGAAGTCATTTTTAGATTTTCTTGAATTTGTATTGTTGTAGACTATATATTTGAATCATTAACATGTTATATTTATTAAATATTTTTTTAAGAGAACAATTATTAGTACTTTAAATAATATTTATATTTCATATTGGATAATTACTATGATAAAAATTGTTAGACTCAATTGGTTAAATCTATATCAATTCTCTCTTTTGATTTTGACAACCTAGACTGAATAGTTCTAATATCTTTTCTAAGTGTTTTGGATGTAGAAGTTAGAATTTCATTAGAAGTTAAATGGAGATAAAAATTCAAATTGATGTGTAAATCGCAACCGCTACTTAAAGCAAAGCTTGGCATAATTTGTCCAGTTTAGTTCACAATATCAGTCACGGTGACCTTTGTGATCACTTCCTTCAAATGATCATGGAAGGACTCAACCTTCTAGTCTGACCTAGTCACGTGTCAAATGACTTGTTAAAGATCTAAAAATTACGACAGTGATCCTCCTTATAGCGACTGCAACTTGCCTAGCTTTAATTCTCCAAAACTCCAATTGAGTTCGCAGTGGCCAATTGTGCCTAAATTAGCTGGCACAACCAAGGCAACACCCGCAATCTTCAATTATTTTTAAAGGGATCCAACGGTTACATTTTTTGATGAGCCAATATTAAAATGTCACATGTCGTAGTCGTTAGATACAATTAAAGATCTCAACCGTGAACATTCAAAATCCAAATCAAAACTTGAATAGCAACCACGACAATTCTGTCTCGATCGTGACTTTTGTCTAATAAGCATTAAATATAGGATTTTACTACCAACTTTGAGATATGGAGATAGTTTTATTAGCAACGGTTCTTTGGTGGGATAACTTGTAAATACTTAACCAACAGGACATAAATGCAAGAGCATAACATTTACTAAGGTTAAACTCTTGCAAATTTGTTTCTCAACACTCTCTCTCTCTCTCTCTCTCTCTCTCTCTCATTTATTCTTTATATTTGAGTTGTACAAGGTTTGGTATAAGCCTTTAAACACCTTTGGGATTGGGTTTAAGAGTAAGTCATAAAAAAAACTCTCGTATAAGTTTAAGTGTAAGTCTTTAAGAAAACATTTGTATAAAGTTGTGTGTAAGCATTTGTAAAACACCATTTAGTATTATTATTGAAAAGCAAATGTAGGATTTGTTAACATCCGAACCATTATAAATCTTGTGTTCTTTTTATTCTTCTACCTTTCCTTTTTAACTTTGCTTTAAATGTCTTCCCACCAAAATTTAAATTTTTTACCAATTTAACCCTCTCTTTTTTATGCATAAAGGCCAACAATTGGTATCAGAGTAAGACCTCAATTCAAGCATTAATTATGTGAGGAAAGATCATGGCACTAGAAGGAATCCATTCAGACCTCAAGCCCTTCTTTGATGGATCCAACTATACTTATTGAAAGTATAGAATGGATATCTACCTAGATAGTGATGTGGTGGATTTATGAAATGTTGTAGTCAAGGAATGGAAACCACCAACTAAGGTGGCGGATGATAATGAAGAGTTGATTCCAATGGAAGAATGGATGGAGGCTCACAAAAAATCCAAGGGCAAGAACAAGAGGGTAATGGCTATTCTACTAAGCTCTATGTCGAGAGAAGATACTGCTGATAGAGTTCAACATTGTCTAACAATACATGAGATATGGAAGGCCTTGAAAAACTACCATAAGGGCACAACTCTTATAAAATCTAATAGATTGGATGTATGTGACATAATGGGAGCTCTTCATGATGAAGAAAAATGAAAGCAACACCAACATGTCAAATAGACTCCTCTCCATTGTCACAAACACGAAGAAGTTCAAAAGAATTCTTACAAATCATGAGGTAAACACTAAAATACTTAAATCTCTTCCTCTTGAAAAGTCCGGTGTTAGCATTTATAATATACAAGAATCCAATTCGGAGATTGGAAAAGTGTAAATGGATGTCCTCATTAGCAAGCAACTTACTCATGAGCTAGCCATAAAAAAGGATGAGAAAATGAAGAAGTTTGAGAGGACAATGAAATAAGAATGAAAAAGTAGAGAAGAAGATTCTTACTCTCAAATCTATTAAGGACAAGGAAGTGGTAGAAAGTACTAGTGATAGTAAAGAGAGTGAAAAAGAGGAAGAAGAACTTGTAATGCTCTCACAGAGGTCCAAAGAGCTCATGAAGAGAAGAAAAGAAAGAAGAAACCTCAAGAGAACATCATCATCACCCTACTTGACAGAGAAGAAGAATGAAATGACTTGCTTTGAATGCGGAAAGCAAGGTCATATAAAATTTAAATATCCCAAGCTTAAAAAGAACAAGATGTGGGATAAAGAGAAAAAGAAGAATTTCAAGGCTAGATGGGATGATGATTCAAGTAAGGTAGATGAAGAAGAAGAGGTTACAAATTTCTACTTTATGGCTCAAGAGAACAAACCATATGAAGTAATTACTTCTCACTTTTATGATGAATATGATGTGTTTAAGGATGAAGATGATGAACTTCTTGAAGCTCTAACCATGAAATGTGATAAATACAAGTCTCAAATGAAAAATTACAAGAAAAAGTGTTCAAAACTTGAAGATGAATTTAAAGGTATAAATGAACTTATAAATGACTTGAGAACTTCGAATGAAGAACTCAAAAAACCTTTAGAAAATCTTTCCAAAACTTCATCCTCTCTTGAGTCTTTGAGAAAAGAAAATGACACTTTAAAAGGTGAAGTAATTAAGCTTAGAAATTCCTTCCCTAAATTTCACAAAGGGAAATAAGCTTTAGATACAATAAGTGTATCTCAAAGACCTCCCCTAGAAAGACATGGTTTAGGCTTCAATGGAGCCTCCTTATCGACATTTTCTCTTCCTACATTCATTAGAGTATCTATACCTTAAACTTTTGGTGTTGAGATTGTTGGGAAGAAAAGTATTCCAAACACTAACCCTCCTTAGCCTAAGGGCAAAGAAAAGGCTCTTCAAAACTCTAGACTCAAGCCTCAAGGAGCAAATCATTCTTATATGTATATTAAAAGGCAAACTCATAAGTAAACATATAAATTTCTCTTATACTCCTCACTATTCTTACACATGCATGCATTCACATAACCAAAGTGTGAGAATACCTTTTACTCAAACTAAGATCGCTCATAGGAGAAAGACTAACAAGTCTACATTTCAATGTCATTATTGCATGAGATATGAGCACATTAATATATTTTGCTACATAAGGAAGTTACACCTCAAATTAGAGGATTCTTCCAAGCCTAACCCCTAAGGACACAGAATGCTTGGGTACCTAAATAAAGATGAAATATTTTTATTTTATAGGAATGTTTCGAAGCCACCAAGGAAAACAATGATTGACATGTGGATAGTGGGTACTCCAAGCATATGACTGGAAACAAGAAATTATTCATAGCCATTAAATAAAAGAATGGTGGCAATGTCATATTTGGAAACAATGTCAAGGGTCATGTAATTGACATTAGAATTGTGGGTAAGAAAGGTTGCTCTCTTATTGACAATGCTTTTTTAGTTGAAGGATTGAAACATAATTTATTAAGTGTAAGTCAATTATATGACAAAGGTAATAAAATCACCTTTGACCCTAGAGAATGTCTAGTTATCACCTTCATGGATAAGAAAGTTGTCTTTAAGGGTGAAAAGATATGCAATACCTGCCTAATTAACTTAGACAATTTGGTTAACCAATCATTTAAGTGTCTTGCTTCTATTAACAATTTGGCATGAAAGACTTGGGCATGCTAACATGGAGCTTTTACAAAATTTGTCAAAAGGACAACTAGTAGAAGTTCTTATAAAGCTCAAGTTCATAACGGATAAGACATGTGGATCTTGTCAAATAAGGAAGCAACACCAAGTATCCTACAAAGCAAAACGTGTTATAAGTTCTTCTAGGCCTTTTCAACTAATTCATATGGACTTAGTTGGAACCATTAGGAATGCTAGCTTAGGTGGAATACATGCATTTATTCTAGTTGATGACTACTCTAGGTTCACTTGGGTCTCCTTCCTTGCTTATAAGAGTGATGATTTTTATGCTTTCAAAAGTTTTGCTAAAAAAGTTAAAATGAAAAAGGTTACTTCATTTCTTCCATTAGGAGTGACCATGGAAAGGAATTTCAAAATGAATCTTTTGAAAATTATTGCTTAAAGAACGGGATCTCTCATAACTTTTCTGCTCTTAGAACACCACAACAAAATAGTGTTGTAGAGAGAAAAAAAATTTGGTAGAAAGGCTAGAACTATGCTTAATGAATATTCCCTACCAAATTATTTTTGGGCCAAAGCCATTAATACCTTATGTTATATTAAAAATCGTGTTTTCAAAAGACTCATTCTAAATAAAACTTTTTATGAGATATGGAATAGAAAAAAAAAAACTCAAGATTTCATATCTTAAAAGTATTTAGTTGCAAATGCTACATTCTTAATACCAAGGATAACCTTGGAAAATCTACCTCAAAAATTGATGATGGTATTTTTCTTGGTTATTCCACCAATAGCAAAGCCTATAGGATCTTAAACCAAAAGTCTATAGTGGTTGAAAAGTTTACGAATGTTGTATTTGATAAGTCTAGCAAACTTGATCTTGGGAAATGTTCTTTTATTGATGATATTGTAAGTGACTTTGAAAAGTTGGACCTAAACTCAACACCTAAAGAAAATGTGATTGATCTAGAGAATGATGAGCCACCACAAGAGGAAGAGCAAGCTCAACCCCAATAAGAAGAGAACCAAGCTTAAGAACTTTCTAAAAATTGGAGATACTCCAAGGATCACCTAAAGGATCTTATCATTGGTGAGACATCCAATGAAGTAAGTACTTGAGCTCAATTACAAGCTTTAGATAATAGTCTTACTTTTATTTCTCAAATTGAGCTAAAGTCAATTAATAAGGCTCGAGATAATGAAAGTTGGGTAATTGTCATGTAAGAGGAACTCAATCAATTTAAGAGAAATAAAGTTTGGGAACTTGTACCTAGGCTTAAGGAACACCTGGTTATAGGTTGTAAATGGGTATTTAGGAACAAGTTAAATAAGCAAGGTTTCATCACTAGAAACAAAGCTAAATTGATTGCTAAAGGTTACAACTAAGAGAAAGACATTGATTATGATGAGAAATTTGCCCTTACAGTAAGATTATAAGCCATTAAAATTCTTTTAGAGTTTGCATGTCATATGAACTTTAAACTTTTTCAAATGGATGTAAAAAATGCATTCTTAAATGGTTTTATTGAGGAGGAAGTTTATGTCGAACAACCTCCAGGTTTTGAATCTCATGATTTTCCCAACTATGTTTTCAAATTGACTAAGGTCTTATATGGTTTCAGACAAGTTTCAAGAGCTTAGTATGAAAGACTTAGTTTATTTCTTTTGCAAAATGATTTTGAAAAAGGCAAGGTTGATACAATATTATTTGTAAAAAAACATGATAAGGATACACTCATTATGTAAATTGATGATATTATATTTAATGTTATTAATGAGTCTATTTGTGAAGAGTTTACTAAGTGTATGACCAGGGTATTTGAGATAAGCATGATGGGTGAGCTCAAATTCTTCCTAGATCTTCAAATTAAGCAAAATAAAGAAGGCATTTTCATCAACCAAGCCAACTATACAAAAAAAACTACTTAAAAGGTTTGACATGGATAGAGGCAAGGTAGCAAAGACCACAATTAGTGTATCAATAAAGCTAGACAAAGATGAATCAAGTAAGCCTATTGATCAAAATAAGCATAGAGCTAAACCTAATATTGTGTTCAGTGTTTACTATATGTTATGTTCCAATCTTGTCCTAAGGAATGATATTTAAATGCTAAACAAAATTTAAAATATTTGCATGGTGCATTGCATTTAGGACTATGGTATCCTAGAAATTCATCATTTAGTCTTCTTGAATATTCGAATGCAAATTATACCAATTGTTTAATGGATAGGAAGAGCACTTTTAGAACTTAACAATTTATTGGTGAATGCTTAATTGCTTGGTTTATTAAGAAGTAAGTTTTAGTTGTTTTATCCACCGCCGGAATATGTGGCAGCTTATTATTGCATTCAAGTTCTTTGGATGGAATAACTCAAGGATTATGGTAAAAATGTTAATCACATTCCCATCAAATGTGACAACACAAATATAATAAATCTTTCTAAGAATCTCATCAAACACTTAAGAAGCAAACACATTGATATTAGGCATAATTTTCTTAGAGGTCATCTTCAAAGTGGTAGATCATCTTCAAAGTGGTAATATAGATATTTTTACCAATCATCAACTTGTGGATATTTTCATTAAATCCATTAATGAAGAAAGGATAAACTTCATAAAGAAGAAACTTGGAATGTTTAATAGAAGATCCCTAGGGTGAAAAATTGATCTCATTATGTGCATATATGTTATTATTTCATGATTGATTGATATGTTTGATGTATTTGTATGAATGATTTGGTTGGCACGCTAGATGAGTCAATTTGATATGCATTTAAACTTTCCTATATTCAAATGCATAAATTGATCATCAAGATAACAATTGATCACAAGACGTTGGGCCAACAGTTTAAAGGTTAGTTTTAATAGTGTTTTTTGAAAATATCCTCTAATTTGTAGTCAAGACTTTCGATCGTGATCACCATTTACAAGTTAATTTTTGATTTTATTCAAATCCTTCTCTAATTGTGTTTGTAACTAAAGAGTCGCCATCATGAAAATTTCAAATTTTAAATTCTTTGACCATTGACTTCATACGTTTTCAAGGAAATCTGATAAGTAACTCAAAATTTCCATAAATAGCGGTTGTAACACATAAACTGCAAATGCGACCTTCGAAAAAACTACTGGAAATAAACCTCTAACTCTTCAAATGGTCCAATCCTTTATTCATTATGCTTTTAGCCATTTCTCTTTAATTTTAAATATATTTCTTACCTGTTTATACCACATAAACTCTTTCTCTTCCACTTTTTACCTCTCATCTCCTTCAAACCCTCTTCTCTCTCCCAAATCCTCTTCTTTCCTCATCTCTTCTTCACTTCCATGGCTCTTAAAAAGTTCACCAAAATAGACAAAGGAAAAGGCATAGCCAATCCTTTTGCCCACTTCATAGAACTTTCATGCCCCTTCATAAAATGAAAGAAGTGACAAGAAAAGAGAAAGAAAGGTATAAGGCGAACAAGAAGAAGACTATTCAAGCTAACAAAGTCCCTTCAACTTTTGTTCTCACCACTCTTGGCTTGGAGGAAATCAATGGCTATCTCAAAAACCTAGGATGGATTCCCTTCATCTATAGGGAAGAACCAGGATATAAAGACATTGTGCATGAGTTCATATGCATAACGACCATTAGCAAAGATGCTTTCTTAAAATCAAGTATGTTTGGCTTAAAATTTCATTGCTTTGGTAAGGAATTTTCCATTTCTTACCCTGAAATTTGCTTCCTCTTCAACTTTCAAAATGAAAAGGATAACCTTACAACCTTTTAACTCTTTCAACTTCATCTTTTGTAAATGCAAATAATTTCTATTGAAAAATGCCATGACCCAAAGAAATCAATTGCCCACAATATTAAAACCATTTTTGAGTGGCTTTTTAATCACATCATCATTTTCTCCATCAATGCGAGGGGTGATAGCAATGAAATGGTCTCACAAAAGAACTTGTTCTTTCTTTACTGCCTCTTTTAAAAACAATCCATCCAAATAAGATGTTTTTCCATTAACCAATTAGAGCACATGAGCCAAAAGGCTAAATGCCAATTTGTTCTCCCATCCCAAGTGACTACCCTTTATAGGCATTTAAGGGTTTGACCCCTGAAATTGAAGCCAACCTCACCATCACTCATGACCCTAGTAAAAACTTTCTTAACCTCAATTACCTCTTAAATGCCAAAGCTATCAAACTAAATACTTGCCATTACCTACTAGGAGCCCAAAACTTTATTCAACAAGAGGTATCCCAAGCCTCTAAGAGAAAAAGGCTTGTGATTAAGGAAGGAGAAACACATGTGCCAGAAGAAGAACTTCCTCAAGATCCTAAAGGTAAAGGCAAAGACAAAGCTAAAGTGTCCTTTTTCTCTTCTACATGCCTTAAGGTTTCCCCTCTTGGAAAGATCTCCAAGATATTAAAGAAAGTCCTTAAGAGACTTAACTTTCTTCAAAATCTCCATCTAGACATAGTGGAGATCCAAAATAAACTTGGAATTGAGGAATGCCATTTTCCAAACTTTACATTTTTTTTATGATAATGAGGCTGAGGAAGAGGAGGCATAAGGACCCACAATTGAAGAAGAGGCCTAAGCTTAAAGGAATGTTCAAGAAGAAAAAGACAATGAGAAAAACCTTGATGATGATGATGGCATATCTCCGGACTTTTAATTTTTTTTTTCCTTTTTCTATTTTTCATTTTCCTATGTTTTATTTTTTCACCTTTTGGTGTTTAGGCCTGTATGATGTGATCCGACATTCTAATGTTTGAAACTTTTACTATTATACATTGTTCTTAATATAACAATGGATACATACTCTTTTTTGTGTGTTAATATGACTTGTTGATTGACTTGTGTTTCATTTTGTGTTTAAGTTATACCCCTTATGTTTTCATTTTCTTTATGTTTCTCTCTATTTTTTTGATCTTGACAAAAGGGAAGTAGGGATATGCCTTTGTAAATGAAAAAGGGGTTTTTTGCACTTAAACATAAAATAAAGTAAATGGCAAGACAAAATTAGTTTGGTCTTTCTAATATTATTAAGGGTGAGTATACTTTGAGGGGGAACATATATCCAATATTCATCTTAATCTTCTTTTCACTTAAAATGGTGACTATTGCTCGAAATTCACTCTTATCCTTTGTATATTACAATCTAGATTGTCAAAGTCAAAAAGAGGGAAGATTGTTAGACTTAGTTGGTTAAACTTAGGCTTATTCTCTTTTTTGATCTTGACAACATATATTGAATAGTTCTAATACCTTTTCTAAGCATTTTGGATGTAGAAGTAAAGTTAGAATTTCATTAGAAGTTGAATGAAAATAAAAAAATCTAAATTAGTGTATAAATCGCTATCGATACTCATAAAATAGCAGCCACTACTCAAAGCAAAGCTTGGCACAGTTTGTTCAGTTTAGTTTATAGTTTCAGTTGCAGTGACCATCGTGATCGCTACCTTTAAATGATCATGAAGAGGCTCAAGCTTCTAGTTTGATCAAGTCGTATGTCACATGACTTGTTAAAGATCTAAAATCATGACAATGATCCTCCTTATAGTGACCATGACTTGCTTAGCTTTAATTCTTCAAAACTCTAGTTAAGTTCGTGGTGGCTAATAGCACCCAAGTTAGCTAGCACGACCAAGATAGCACTCACGATCTTTAATTCTTCTTAGAGGGATTCAATGATTATAGTTTTGGATAAGCCAATGTTGAAATGCCATGTGTACTAACTATTATACATGGTTGAAGATCTCAACCACGAACATGCAAAATCTAAAGTGAAACTTGAATTGCAATCGCAATTTTTTTGTCTTAACCATGACTTTTATCTGACAAACATTAATTGCAGGATTTGTCACCAACTTTTGAGATATAGAAATAGTTTTATTAGTAACGATTCTTTGGTGAGAGTAATCTATAAATACTTCACCAAATAGATATAAATGCAAGAAAATAACATTTACTAAGGCCAAACTCTTACTAATTTATTTCTTAACTCTCTTTTTTATTCACTCTTTGTATTTGAGTTCTACAAGGTTTGACCTAAGATTTTAAACACTTTTGAGATTGGATTTAAGAGTAAGTCATAGAAAAACTCTTATATAGATTTGAGTGTAAGCCTTTGGTAAGACACTTGTATAAGATTATGTGTGAACCTTTGTCAAACACATTGTAAAGTTAAATGTGAGCTTATAAAATATCATTCAGAGTTAGT
This sequence comes from Omphalea diandra, assembly GCA_949677035.1. Classification (NCBI taxonomy): domain Eukaryota; kingdom Viridiplantae; phylum Streptophyta; class Magnoliopsida; order Malpighiales; family Euphorbiaceae; genus Omphalea; species Omphalea diandra. Next base: position 25,883 of record CATIWR010241442.1, on the reverse strand, counting down.
GAAATACCCAATTAAAAATTGAAAAGTGGTTATAGGGTTTTCTAATACTCGAACTATAAATCTCGTGTTCTTTCTCTTCTTCTACCTTTCCTTTAACTTTGCTCTAAATGCCTTCCACCAAAATTTAAATTTCTCACCAATTCAACCCTCTTTCTTAGTGCACAAGAATCAACAAAAATTTATAATTATTTAGTACTTTGATAATATTTATATTTTATATTGGATTGGCTACTATAATAAATTCTTATAGTATAAGATTTTTTTGTGTAAATTAATTAAATAAATATACAATTATATTAGATTTCATTGAGTTTTTCTATAAAAAAAATCAAATATATTAATTTTGAATGTCTTGAAAATTTTATATCTAATCATATGTAAAAATTTTATATTCCTGAAATTATTTACTCATAAATTTACTTTTACAAGAAAATGATAATGAATACAAGTATTAAATTTTGGTAATCGAACTATTTTTAGCTAAAATATCTTTTTTACTCTCTTTTCTCTTTTTCACTTTCTCTCGTATTTCTTTATTTTCTCTCAAATCTCTCTCTCTCTCTTTCTCTCCCCTTTTTCTTAATTTCTTTCTATTCTCTCTTTTTTCTCTTTTTTTTTTTTAGATTTGTAAAAGTTTTAAAATATCATCAGAATATTTTTATAAAAATAAAATATTCTATTAAAATTCTATACTTAAATTAAACATAAAATTTATTTCATTTGAATGAATTCTATTTTTAATTTGTAACATACTAAATATAGAAATTTATCTATAAATAAATTTATAAAATGTTATTTATAAATAAAATAAAATATAAATTATGGTTGAATCAAATACTATATAAAAAAAAAATTATAAGTTCATCACTATCATTGATTCATAATTGAATTTAACATTTATAGCTTTACCTAAAAGAGTACAACTGTAACATGCATGTCAATACAGTTCTATTAAAATATTCATTTTAAAACTTATTCAAATATGTCACTATATGTATCGAATATTATATCACAAACATAGGATATTTAATTTCTATATCAAGATTCTATCAACAAACATATAAAAGATACTTGGTAAAATATCTAATTTTACATCTAATACACACACACACACACACACACACACACATATATACATATATATCATTATTGTAGGCAACTCAATGGAGCGCCTTAACATATACATGATACATAACTCAAAATCTTTGTTTATAAACTTTAATCTCTATCCATTAATTATGATATCAATTTTATGATTATCTTGCAAAACAACTTGTATGTGTGGGAGGATGAGCTCCTCGTGAAAAACTCAGTGAGGAATTTATATTATCCATATGCATGCTCACATACCTTAACATGAATGTATTTCTATTTGTGGGCCATAACATCTACATACAATAGTTATATAGCAAAATATTACATATACAAGTATTTAAGCCCCTGTAAATCCCTACTTGGTTTACTTTACCTTTCTTGTACAAAAGAGTTGTCTCACCAGCTGTGCTCTCAAAAGAGTTGCCTCACCAACCATGGTTTCGAAAGAGTTGTCTTGCTAACCGCGTTCTTTACTTATCTCTTAAATTTGTGTCATGTATGCATAATATTTCATTTTCATACATTAGTCATATCATCCTTACATACCTAGTTATGACTCTTTAGATTCTCATTTCTTCCATGAACTACCCTTATATTACATGGCATTTGTACACAATATTTGCATCATGACATTTCATTTCATCTCATAAGAATGCATATGACTTTCATATTAATATATCTTAGACTACTATCTATGGTCTATATATTTAAATACATGATGCATGTTTGCAATAGACAATGAAAGCAATTAAAATCTATCACATTTCATTAGTAGTTTTAACTCTTCCTTGCTTTGGCTTTACTCTTTCTATATCTTTTGCCTTAACCTTATTTGCTCTTAGCTTTAGCCTTACTTGCTCTTAATTATCTCACCGACACGTATCCCTAAACATGAACTTGCATTTTATTGTTACTATAATATCTAAAATATGGAGAGTTATTCAAACTCATTCATATAACATATAACATAACATATTGCATAATGGAGCAAAAGCTCTTGTAAGGACAATGAAATCCTAAACATCAATCAAATATATAAACATAACTTTCATTAGGTCTAACTTACACTAAAAAAATATATTGCTTTTTGTGACTAAATATTAGCTATGACACTTATGTTTTATTGCTAAAAAAATTATTAGCGAGGAAAAATATTTGTTAGCGCAAAAATTTAAATTGCTAATTTAGCAATAACCCAAAATATTTGTCACAATTATTTATTTTGTTTGTTGCAAAAATTTTAGCACTAAAAATTTTAGTGATAAAATTATTTTGTCCGTGCAAAAGATTAATATTAGCAATAAATCATTATCACTAATAATTTATTTGCGATAAATTTTTTTCATCGCTATTATTAAATTATATTATCATAAAAATGAGCTAGAAATGTCATGTTATCACAAATAAATATATTAAAAAATTAATTGCAACTAGTAAATATTTGTTGCAAATACTACGTTATTTTGGTGCATATTTTTTTCAAGTACTTAAATTTTAAAAATATATTAATTAAGAAAATTAAATTGATTGTAAACTAACATTTTTATATAGGTTCATAAAATAATTCTGACATGCATGAGATATTTTTATAAAAGAAAGTCAATGTTATTATTTGAATAAAGTACCTAATAAATAAAAGTATAAGATGTAAAACTAAAAATAAGATAAATAGAAATAGAATATCATAAAAAAAAAATTATTATGTGATCATTAGGAATTAATCTACTTGGATTATGAAAATGTTAAAATTTATTGGTTATCAAATTCTTTAAAATGAAAAATTATAATGATATTTTAATGTGATGATAAAGTAAAAAATATAATTTACTGACCAATTATATGTCTAATCCAAGAATTCAAATTTTAGATGTTTATTAAAACAAATTTAACTGTTGTGAAATTTTGACTTTAAAATAAAATTTTAAGTCTTAAATTTATATAAAATTGTGATAGCTAAATTTAACTTAATGAGTTGCTATTTGATTTTGAAATTAACTTTTTTTATCTAAATCTTGAACTATATTTTGTAAATAAAATTTAGCCATGAATTAATTTTAAAATTTTAATTTTATACTTTTAGTTTACCTTTGAGAATATATTTTGAAAATAGAATCAATCCATAATTAAAATATTAATTTAATTAGACAAAAGTATGAAAGTTGAGCTTGAAATAAAAATAAAATTGTAATTCAATTTTGATTTTGAAATTTAGAAATTGAAATTAAATTTGGACTTAAATCATGAATCATGAATGTAGTCTAAAACAAGACTTTACAAATTAATTTACTTGTCATTCTAATTTTTTTATTCAAGAATTGTATACATTTAATTTATCGATAATTATGAATTGAGTTTGAAAATTATAATTTTGAAATTCAAAGTCAACAATATAATTTTTATAAGGTAGATATAATATTATAATTTGAAATTCAAATAAAATAAATTTAGATTAAATTGAAATGTGAATTTAAAATGTCAAAGAAACATTTTCATAGATTAACAGTTGGAATCATTATTTTGAGTTGAATTTGAAATATGAATTTTTACTTTACTGTGAAAAATGAAACATAAACCTAAATCAATGCACAAACTTAAAATTAAAATAAAATTAATTTTGAAATTTTTGGATTAGATTTTAATTGTATAGCTTAGGGCTATTAACTTTTGACACGACCTAATGAAACAACACAACATAATACCTAGTTAAACAAGTTTGAATTTGACATAAATAAGTCCAAGTCATAAATGAGAATTAACCAGTTTATGATATGACAAAAAAGCAAATTTAAACAAGTTGATCATCTAACCCATAATAGACACGATTAAATATAATTATACAATCGAGTTAATGAATTAATATATAATACACAACAAACATATACACGTTTAAACACGATTTAAGTAAAAATATTTGAATCCAACCTTCTATTTGTTTGAATTTTCAAATTTATTCTATATTTTCTTGATATATAAATATTTTTTAGTTAAAAATTAAAAATTTTTAATTTTGTTTATATGTTTTCATGTTAAACAAGTATATTCATGTCATAATACATTAATATCTATTATGATACAATTAATTAAATATGTTATATATGTTGTGTCGTATAACTTGTTTCATGAATATATTCATATTAGATTGAAGATTTTAACATGATTAATTAAATAGATCGTATTTAGGTTGAATATTGTATGTTAAACAAGTGTCTCGACACGACACGATTAGATATGACATAATCTAAGTGTCACCCTTACTATTGAGCAAGATTTTGTAAATCTAAATAGATTCAATGTTTAAATTTAAAAGTTTAAAATTAAAATAATATAATATAATATACTATTTAAATTGTTAATCTCTTAAAAATTAAAATAACTATATTGTTTAAATTTGAAATTTGTTAACAATTCTCTTGGTATAAAAATTTTATAAATAAGAGATTCTTTTTCACCTTTAAATACTTTGTATACAAATTCCATTAAAATTTCAAAGTTCTTTTTATTATTCTATTATTATGAAATCTTCTATAGGGAGGATCAATGTTTAAGTATTATCGATAAATTTTGTATTTTTGAGATACACTATTTTCATCCTCATCATGCTTCGCTGTTTGTTTATAATGTTTTTTTTGTTTTAAATAGATATTTAACATTTTCTTTTGACTCAAATATTATGTTAATAATATTATTATTTTTTATTCACATCATGCATCATTATTAAGGGATTTTTTGCTCTACATAATTTTTTTAGTATTATCTGTCAATTAGATTTGGAGCTAAAGCAATATTGGAGATTTTCTTTTTGATGTGCTTTGGGATAGTTCATTATTAAGGTACACTGTACAGCTGTCATTCTTAATTTTTAATTTCTATCCGATTTGTCGTATTTTTATTATAGTTAACATTTCCTTTTTGTTTAAATATTGTGTTAATGATTTTCTTATTGTTTTATTTTTATTCACATTATGTACCATTATCAAAAGATTTTTTTACTCTAAATAATTTTTTCAATGTTATATGTCAATCGGATTTAGAGTTAGAGCAATATTGGAGATTTTTTTTTGTGTGATTTTGGATAGTTCATTATTAGGGTACACTGTATAATTGTAACTTTATTTGGTCTAATGATCTCAATTATCATGAACTTTACTCATTTTTTTAATTTCATCTTGATTTTTAAAACGTATCAATTTGCTCCATTATAAATGCTTTTCGTGTCAAATATATCCAAACTTCATTTGGCATGCGGCATAAATGATGGGGCTTGCATATATGATCTAAGTCTTGTTGAGTTTGAATAATATATTAACTTTATAGGTTTGATTCCTCGTTTATCCTGAATTTTACTATTTTTTAATTTCATTTGATTTTTAAAATGTATCAATTTTCTTCGTCATAAATGTTTTTAGTTTCAAATTTATCCAAGTTTCATTTAGTGTGTCATCGATAATGTGGCTTGCATATGTGATCTAAATTTTATTGAGATAAAATAACATGTCATCAATATTTTATGTTTAATTTCTCATTTATCCTGAAATTTATTCATTTTTAATTTTATTTTGATTTTTAAAATGTATCAAATTGCTCAATCATAAATGTTTTTAGTTTCAAATCTATCCAAACTTCATTTGGTATGTGACATAAATGATGTGGCTTACATATGTGACCTAGTCTTGTTGAGATTGAATAATATATCACCAACTTTTTAGGTTTGATCCTCATTTATCCTAAATTTTACTATTTTTTAATTTCATTTTGATTTTTAAAATGTATTAATTTACTCCATCATAAACACATTTAGTTTCAAATCTATTCAAACTTCATTTGGCATGTGTCATCGATAACGTGGCTTGCATATGTGATCTAAGTCTCGTTGTGATGGAATAACATGTCATCAACTTTTTAGGTTTAATTACTTATTTATCTTGAAATTTATTTATTTTTTAATTTCATCTTGATTTTAAAATGCATCAATTTGTTCCATTATAAATGCTTTTAATTTCAAATTTATCCAAATTTCATTTGGTGTGTGCCATAGATGATGTGACTTGCTTATGCGATCTAAATTTTGTTGAAATAAAATAATATGTTATCAATTTTTAGGTTTGATTTCTCATTTATCCTAAACTTCAGTTATTTTTTTAGATCTATCCTAACTTTTAATATATACCAATTCAAATGTGTTAATTTAAACCCATGAAATAATAAACTTTACAAAAATTTATAATTTAATTGACTATTAAATATTATTATAAAAAAATATATATAAAAAAAAGGCTTAAAGGCAATATTGATCCTTTAACTATTTAAAAGTTCAACCAAGAATAAAATTAACTTTTCAGTCTATTTAATCCTTTATCTTTTATTTTAGAGTTATGTGAGGACAAATTTTAATTGAGAATAGAATACGAAATATACACACTCATATATAACGTGTAAACTAAAAAAATAAAAAATATATATAATCTTTCAAATAAGAGAAAAATATAATTTTTTTCAAATAATAAAAAATATAAATTTTCAAATAAGAAAAATTATAATTTTTTCAAATAATAAATTTTACCATCATCATCATATTTAGATAGCAAAACAAGAAAATCTATAAAACCTCACCATCACCATCATCAACCATCTTCTTATAATTTTTCAAATCAAAACCAACTCTTTTGTTCACAAAATTAAAACAAAAATTACTAATTCAGACACATAAATATGAAAAATTCTAAAATTTTTCCAAAAATAAAAAATGAAAGAAATAGCCCCATAATATCACTAGCATTGGACGAAATAGGCGCCCACAGGCAGTTCCTCCCTCTTCCTCTTCTTCATTGCCTCCCATAAAAAAAATCCAAAATTACTTTTTGCAGATCAACTACTGAAAAGAAAAATCAATCCCAATCACTTTCCGTAACTGTTTAGTAATATTCAATTGAACTCGAATATGCAGAAACCATCCCCATCAAATATGTCCTTAAATTGTTTCTCTCCTATTCAAATTCGTGTCAGCCGTTGGCACACCTTCTAAGTGGCAGCATAGAAAGTGGAGCAGAAGGCAAGCTCCAATGCCAACACAATTTTCAAGACTTTCCAAATCTACAAGTGGAAGCCCGACAACCCATCAAAGCCCTACCTCCAAGATTACTAGATCGACCAAAAAGAATATGAGTCCATTATATTAGATGCCCTAATCAAGATTAAGAGCGAGATCGACCTGTCATTAACTTTCCATTGATCTTGTCGTGAGAAAATCTGTAGTTCTGGCACTATAAATATCAATGGGTGTAATGAGTTGGCGTGCTTGAACGAGATCTCACTGGGGTCAAGGATGACTTGGTGGTGGGGTTGTTAGGGTTCAGACTACCACAAGATTGAAGACAAGCATGATGCTGGTCGTAGTGGCCAAACCGATGATTCGACGCTGGTGGTTTGACAATTTAGTCATCTTCTATTCTTTAATGTTTTTAAACCTATTTATTTTTTTAAAAATAATATTTTCATAACTAAAAATGATTCATGACTCTAGAAACCCCACTTGAATTCATCTAACACTGGATAAGTTAGGGATACTCACATATCTACTTTAAGACTATAAAAATTGCAGTAAGTTATCATAGAAGAAAGAGTTTACTAGTGTTTTTCAGGATAGCCTTACTAGATAACCGGTATCTAGAATATCGCTTGCAATAATAGGAACTGCAGAAACTTCATTGAACGCGGGATCAGTTATGTTTACATTCTATCCTAACTTTAACTTGTCTTTAAGGGATTCACATGTTTTGAATGTCATAAAAGTCCAGATTCAAATCACTAGAGTTCCTCAGATCGCCTCACACACTAGCTTATTTGTAATTTGGCCTTAAATATTCAAGTAAATTGACACATTTTAAAGGTTAAAGATAAATCTAATAAGATAACTAAAGTTTAGAATAAATTGGATAAAAGGTTAAGGGAGTTGTTGGCGTGTTATTTTATCTCAATAAGACTTAAACCACATATGTAAGCTATGTCATAAATATCATACGCCAAATGAAGCTTGATTATTTGAAACTAAAAGCATTTATGATGAAGCAAATTAATACATCTTAAAAGTCAAAACAAAATTTAAAAAATGAGTAAAGTTCAGAGTAGTTGAGATAAGCCCCTTTATTTTTAATTTCTGTTTGATTTGTCATGCTTTCATTGTCTTATAGTTGAAATATAATAGGATGGCTTCTGATTATGTAAATGATGATTTAGTTATGTTTTAAAACTTTTTTTTTTTTATCATTCTTAAATGACTAAATATGTTTTATGCAATCGATGTTTGAGGAGTGTTATAGTTAGATTTATGCTAATGTTGCATGAGAAATAGTTGTTCATAATTTCTTCTTCTTGTTTGAACTTCATCAGTTTGCGTGTAAGATTTTAGGGTCTGAACCTATGATTTATGGATTAAGAAATGAAGAAAAGATGAGTCCTAAAGCTTGATTAATGAAACAGGTTCAATTAATACATGACTTGAAAGGGAATTTGATAAAATTATATGTTTCTAAGGATTTTATCATGAAAATGGTTTTAACCAGTAGGTAACAATGATCATGTTGATCATTGCGAAATCAACAAAATGACTAAGAGATAATGGTATTAATGGTAAAATTGATTTAATGAAAAAACATATGTTATATATGTAATTAGAATAATAACCTAGTTTTATTCTAGTGTAATTTTGTTTTGAGCCCTTTTAATTTCAGTTGAAATTTAATGTTTTAAGGAATTAATGATTCTTATGAGGTAAAATTCAGGGGAAATTACCAAGCTTGAAAGGTGTTTTTTGTATTATTGGATTTGGATTGACGTCGATTTGAATTTCAATTTTGTTTTGAATATGATTATGGATTTAGTTTAACTAGGAATTAAACATCATTAGAAAAGAAGGTATAGGCCTAACAACAAACTGAAAAAGAAAAGAAAATGATGAGTCAATAACCCAAGTACATGTACGTAGAAACTGGACAAGAGAGATGCATAAATGAAAGAGAATTGAAGGTTAAATGTTGAATCTATCATAATGATATAATAATGAGATTATAGAGAATTAGTCTGATAATTGTATTTGAGAACGTATAGAGATAGGATAAAGTAGTTTCAAGAAAGTACGAAATTTAAAAAAAAAAAAATTGGCCGATTTGTTGTGCCACATAATAGGATATTTAAATTTTAATAGACAATAGATGTATTATTGATGACAATTATTTTAGTTTATAGTAGTATCTAAATTTAGATTTTACATATATTTTTTAAAAAATATTATATATACATACATATAATTTATTTCAACTTCCTGGTAGAAATATATTTTCTTAAATCTTTAAATAATTATTAATTTGTTAAAATAAATATAATTTTAAAATTCTAAAATATTGGGATATTATAGTATAGTGGAATGAAACCATTCCGAAAATGGAACACTTATTCTAGGTAATAGAGCACACGCCTATGTTTGAAATAACCCCATTCACACTATAGATAATTTTGAAGAAAACTGTCCAAAAGAGTGAACAGCCTGGAAGAAAATAAATGACTGAATGGAACACCCATTCATATAGAGAAATGGTCAATACAAGAAAGAAGTCTGAACACCTAGAAAAGAATGGCTTAAGAGGCCAAGTGAATAACCTCATTCAAATCAAGTGAACACCTATTCATTCAGTCTAAACAGTTACTCAAATGCCTAAAACAGCTAGTTTGATAGACCTTTTAAAAAGTGAAATATGTCTCCAACAACTAGTTTTTGAGACTAAACCTATATAAGGGCATCATATAGAACCTTTACATGGTTACCTAATCATATAAAATTGTAAAAGTGAAGTGTAAAGGGTTTTCAAGATTTTAATATTGTATTTAGATAGAGTGAGCTTAAAGAGCATATTTTGTATTTGTGAGAGTTAGATGTTCTTTGAGCACAAATTTATAATTATTGTCTACTAAAAGGCTTAGATGCTTATTAGGATAATTTTTTATAAGAGTATTTTATGTTAATGCTTGGCTTGCAAAAGCATCTAAGAATTTTGCTCTCTTGAATCTTATCAAAAAGAGAATGTTAGAGGATTTTTTCTCTCTTAAGCTTAGTATAGAAGATTTGCCTTGAGCCTATTAAAAAGAAAAGTATAATTAAAAAAAAAACTAGAACGCAAATTTAGGCAGAAGAGTATGAAGGATTATCTTCGAAATTCAAGTATAGAAGATTTGCCTTGAGCCTATTAAAAAGAAAAGTATAATTAAAAAAAAAAATTAGAACGAAAATTTAGGCAGAAGAGTATGGAGGATTATCTTCGAACTTCTATAAATCTTGTGTTCTTTTTTCTTCTTCCTCTACAGTTTTAAATGCTCGTGCGAGAGAGTAAATTTGGGAGTGCAATTATCTACAATAACTTAACAACTTAAAGGTAAAGCTTTAAGAAGTTTTTAGGCTTTGAAAAACTCATTTTACTTTATTCTTGGAGTGCCATCCTCGTGACTAACACATAATATGCTTCAACTCATATACTCATATATCATAATCCTGCATAAGTACAATACCATTACTTATAATAAAAATACTATTCCACTCATTTTTATTTAGATATAACTAAACTATCTGTTACTTTAATATCAATATCGAGGTACCACAAAAATGCCTTCAGTGATATCAATAAAATCTCTTGGTGAGAGAGAAGAACTCCGTAAAGTCAGTCTCTTGTTATGAGTAAAGCTATCAACTTCATAAGCTCTTCCTACAATGCTATTAGTCATCTCTAGTTCAATTTCAATAAAAGTTCAAATTAAATTATGAATAATTCTAAAATAAGAGTTTTACACTATATTGAAAGTAATCATTCACCCATTTTATAAATATTTCTATCAGACATAATTAGAAAGTCTTTTTTCAAATCATGTAGACCCATTTGAAAAACTAAAATTTTGAAAGAACTTTAAAAAAATTATTTTAATAATTCTCTTATTTGGAAATACTATATTTAAAAGAAAATTCAATTTTTTCACTTTAAAAAATGATTTGATAATAAAATTAATAAATTTTATTAATGATTCAATTAATTTAAAATTTATTCCAAATAAATGGGTTCTATTATTAAAGTTAATAAATTATATTAAAAATAATTGAATTTTTTTCTCTCGCAAGATTTATTTCAAATGGGACCATAAGAAATTTAAATCATATTCTAATAATATCATTACAAATATTAAAACTTTTACCCTAATACAATATTTTAATGTCATTATAGTTTAAATAATATTAGTTACATTTTATTATAAATGATAGTCCTATTGTGCATGATTCAATCATTAGTGCTTTTTTGCTTTAATAAAACTGAATAAATATATGCCAAGCGAGTCAAGTGCCACTAATTCCATAATGTCATATAGTAAAGTTCTTGATTGGCCTTCTAATAGATATATGATGTGATAGATTTGTTTAATCTTTTAGGCTTTAGGAAAGAAATGGAGCAAGTGATCATTTACAAGTAGGAGAGTTGGTGCAAGATAGAATTAAGAGAAAGAACATTTAATTTAGATGTTCAAATATCCTTCTGTTTTTTTATTTTTTACAGTGCACCAATGTTCTTGAGGCCAAGAACAATCCCAACACCCATAATGTGGCCAACACTTCCACATGCCAAGGTATCAGCAAGTGTGAAACCAGCTGGGTCACCAGTTTGCAACCCTGACTCCCTCACTTCAAGCTTCAATCCTGCAGTTGCTTTCCTGTTTGCTGATGGAGCCAACCCAAATCTCCCAGCAAATAGCATTAGGCTTGTAGTGGTCACCATTATCTGTCGAATTAGTTCGCATCAACTTATGGCATGAGCAAAATAAAAAGTATTGGATCATTAGCCTTGTAATTGTTTCAAACTAATGATATGGGAAATTTCTGAAAGGAATGAAAGCTTCAGACTTCGATTATGTTACGCAATAAATTATGAGATAAGCAATTGATTATATGACATAATAAATTATAAGACAGACACTCAATTAATGAATTAAGTTAATAATTAAGTTTTTACCTTTTCAGCATAAAAAGGATAATGAAATCCTTACCAAATTTGTGGGCGAACCGATGAAATCCATGCGAATACCCAAGGCTCCATTTCCTTTTCTCCTCATGGGTTGAACTGCTGCCTGAATAAAGCATTAGATCATATTTGAGAATAATAATGCTTCTTTGTTGTTGGTAATGATAAAGGATGATAAAACCAAAAATAAAGTTAGAAAGTAGAAATGATTCCTTGTCGGATGAAGATCACTAACCAGGGATTTCACAGGGGCAGCTGAGACTTGGGGTTTTAGGCCATTGAATTGTGGGAGAGTGGTCATCATAGAGGCTGCCATTTGCTCCTTTGAAGGGAAATTTTATCACCTACAATATTGTTTTCCTCCTCTTTCTATGATAACTTCTATTAGTAGTCCTTTTGGGATCCAAAAGCAATATAAAATTGAGTAAGCAATTATGCATCATAGCCACATGTGAAACTTGTGGCTTTACAATGCCAGAATTGGATACACCTAGATACTTGTTGCTGACATGGCACTATGCCATAGGGGTACTCAATTGGATAAGATTTTATGTGGGTATAAGAAATCTTCAAATCTTCTAATAAGCAGGATGGAATATTATGTTCTTGTGGCATTGGATGGGTTTGCCCTTTTCATGTTTGTTAAGGTTATTGGTGGATGAGGTGTAGCCCACTTGCCATTTAGAATAAAGTTGTCACCAATCTTTAGGGCCTTATGGCTTTTCTATAGAGTTATCACCAATCTTTAGGGCCTTACGGCTTTTCTATTTTGTTTATCCTAGGTAGGTAATTTTCATTTTTTTTTTTAAAAAGAACAAAGGTAGATAATTATTTAAACCTTTAATTTTTTTAGCCATTTTTAGGAAGAATGTCAAAATATTGATTCCATGATTCTTAACTAGCAAATAGTTCTATGAAAGTTTAATTTATTAATGTTCACAAAAAAAAAATTAATTTATTAGAAAGGTTGAACTATTTAGAAATAGATATTGTAGTTCAAATTTCAATAATAATAATCATTGTATTTCAAAAATTAAAAAGTAAAAAACTTATAGTTAATTATAGTAGTTCAAAATTTGTTTTTCAAATAACATTTCTTATTCAACACCAAATGTTAAATAATAATTAAGGAAATTTGCTAAGTGATTTTTCTGAATAAATTCAATCTAATATCTCAGCTCTAATAATTAATAACGACAAAAGCAAACTCCTTTAATTTTCAATGTACCTTCATCAATTATTGTAGCTTTATATTTAGTTGCACTTTATGGTATTTAGGGCAACATAATCCGTATTAGAATAGGAATTATATATATATATATATATGGTCGAGCTCTCCTAAGAGTTTAACATGTATTCTCTTAGAAGTTTGTTAAGAGTTTACCACATGACAGTCCCTTAAGACAACTTGACATATAAAATTTACTAAAAAATTTTACATATATTAATTATTTTTATATTTATTATAATATTCATTAGATTTATTTAATGTTATTATATAACTGTAAAAAATAATAAATGTGAATTTATTATTTAATAATATATTAAATTTCTATAATTATAATTAATTGAAATAACAATGCATTTAAATAAATCTATGATAAGCTTATTAAAAGTTTGTCATATGAAACTCTCTTGAAAGAGCTTACCACATAAAATTTATTAAATAAATAAATATTATATATATATATATGTTATTTTTATATATCATTATAATATTCATTTGATTCATTTAATAAATTATGTAACTATAAAAAAAGTAAATATGAATTTAGTTATTTAATAATATATTGATATTTATAATTATATACAAGTAAATCTATTATACACTTATAATATTACAAATTATAATAAATTGATTTGTGTAATATTATTATCATGTTAAATTGCAATTTGTAAAATTTATGAATAAATTTACGATTATTCAAATATTAGATTCATTTAATATTATTATGTGACTACAAAAAAATAATTATCATGAATTTAATTATTTAATAATATATTAAACATTCATAATTATAATTAATTAAATAGTAAAACATTTAAATAAATTTATGATACATTCATGTTTTTAAAAATTATAATAAATTAATTAGTATAGCATTATTGTCACTTCAAATTATAATTTATAGCATTTATGTGTAAACTTAATGTTATTCAAACATTTAAAGAGGTAACTATGATAATTCAATTTGTCAAAACTAAATAAATGAATTTTTCACTTTTATATAATAAGAATTTTGCTAGGATTATTAGAAACAAAAAGAGATCTATATTATTGTAGTAATAAGCTTTCTAATGATAAATCAAATAGAAATAAAACCAAAATTGTTAATCAATTTATGATAATGTGTTTTTATTATTAATTATTAAAATAACATTATGTGTATTACAAAAAATAACCATTACATAACAATAATACTTCAATACTCAATGTAAAAATAAAATGTAATCATTGTGTAACAATAATATTTTAATGTTCAATATGAAAATAAAATAGATGAATTCATTTCTTTATTTAAACCTTACAAAATGTAACCGCTATGTAATAATAATATATTAATATTCAATATGAAAATAAAATATATTAATTTGTTATTCATTTTAAAAGTCAATGATATTTATAACATATTTATTAATACATATTTATTAAAGCTCAAATTTTTCAAAGAAAATTATGATCATTTATCCTATCTACTTTATAACTTGCTCTTTATATTTTTTTTTTCATACACTCTATATTAAACATGATAAATCTTTTGTTCCCTTTATATGCACAATGAATTGCAAGTAATTATTTTTCAAAAAAAGAATAAATATTACAAAAAAAAAAGACAAATATTATTCTATTATTGAGAATATAAATTCATAAAAAAGATTACTAGATAATCAAAATAAGGGCATCATGATTATAGCTATTAAATTTTATAAAAATTTCAATAACATGGAAATAATTTTTTTGATTGATGATTATACATGTATTTTTTGCTATGCAAATTTAATAATAACATTAGCATTTTTATATACTATTATTTTTCTATATTAATTTCTTAAAAAACTTTAATATAGACAAGTTACGTTCATACCATTTAATTCCAATAGCAATATAAAATTATATCCTCACAGATGAAACAAGTTAATAATTTCTATATTTTTTCAATATAAGTTCTTATAAAATTTAAGAAAAAAATATATTTTAATTTTTGTTATTAAAATAGATATAATTAAAACAATAGTACTTACATAATTAATTATACTTATATAAAATATAAAAAATAAATTATTTGACACATT
This sequence comes from Omphalea diandra, assembly GCA_949677035.1. Taxonomy (NCBI): domain Eukaryota; kingdom Viridiplantae; phylum Streptophyta; class Magnoliopsida; order Malpighiales; family Euphorbiaceae; genus Omphalea; species Omphalea diandra. Next base: position 10,446 of record CATIWR010241442.1, on the reverse strand, counting down.
AAATCTATCAACTTATCATATATGTGTGTATATATAAATACATATAATTTAATAATTTTAATTAAATAAATATTTTATATATTTTTTTAATTAATAAATAATCAAATAAATATATTTAAATTAAAAAATAATATAATATTTAAAATAGTAAATAAAATCCTGAGAAGCATGGCCATTAATGCTAGTAAAAAAAATAAAAAGGAATCTTTGTATTTCAAAGGTTTCATTTGGAGCTTATTTTGTTACTAATTAAATGACCCTTGGTTTTTCATATTATACTATTTAATCCTTCACTTTTAGAAATTATATTAAAACATCCATGTATTTTATTTTCATTAAATGATAACATCTTTTTGTCAAAATTTTACACCTTTTCTGTTAGTGAAATAAATAAACTTAAAAAAAGCATCTTTAAATTATTAAAATTCTAAAATTACGCTTAAACATAATCGAATCAACATTAATTTCTCTAACTGAATCAAATCAAAATTCTTCATGTTATCATCATCTTAAACATAACCTAACCTAACAAACACCACCCTCCTCATCATTATCCCCTACTTTCCCTTAACCAAATGGTTAATAAAAATCTTTCATTTGCAAACCATCAAACTCATTCATTCCATTCATAACAATCTTAAAAAATTAGAACTAAAAAAAATCAAAATCAATGTGCCAAGAACCCAATTTGTAATCAACCCACAGTCAAATGTGTTAGTTGAACTTCTAATCGACATCATAAGGTAATGTAAGGAGCAACTCAATTTTAGCCCAGAGTCAATGTCAAAAGCAAAGAGGAAAAAATTTGACGCCGATTTCATGAAAGATTTAGTGTTAGCTGAACCTCTACTAAATGTGCTTACTTAGACTACCATTGACCAGACTAAGAATGAGAGTGTGGAGTATGTGAGGTAGTTTTTTGGGATTAAGAATGATTATACTCTCGAGGCGGAGGAGAGGCCTTGCCAGGAGAATGCTTAGGCTTTTAAGTGTGTTGATCAAGACTGATAAAATTAAATATATGCTTTTGCATAATTATTTATGTGTTAGACTAATTAGGATTTTGGATGAAGAAATCAATTATCTTGTTTTGGAGCATCTCTAGATTTAAATAAAAAATATTTTCCTTGCTTATTTTCTAAATTCTTTGATTTGTTTATTTTTTGAGTTAGTGTTATTTTTTAGATTAGGGTTGTTAGTTTTTGTTTTCTAGATTCTTTGATTTGTTTGTTTTCTGTGAACATTTGATTTACCTTTTTTTTTTTGGGATTCTTTGATTTGTTTTTTGAGTTTTGATTATGAGCTACTATTGGGTTTCTTGGGTTGCAATGATTTTGGTTCAACATTAGTGAATGATTTTTGTTGAATTTATGAATTTTGATTTCAAGTGGGATTGTTGGATTTCGATTCCAGATGAGTTTTTAGATTTTGAAGGTAGAAGAACTTGGATTTGAATGAATTTTAGTTGTTTGCATTTTGATTATTTGAAGGGTGATGTGGTGGTGGGTAGAAACCGAAAGTTTAAATGAAAATAAAGGGTGATATAGATATGTCATTTGATTTTAACAAAAATTATAACAAAAGTAAAATGCATTGATATTTTAGTATAATTTTAGAAAATAGGGCACTAACTGTAGAGTAAAACGTAGGGAAGTCAGAGTATTTATCTCTCTCTCTTTATATATATATATATATATATAAACATATTAATGAGTTAAGGTAGTAGTAATATTAATTTCAAAATTGGATTGGACAGACTAGTTAGATTAATAAAATCGAAAAATCAATCAATGATTTGATTTTATTCAATATGTAAAATTAATTAATAAAAAATCAATAAAAATAGAGAAATAGATTAAAAAATCAGCTAAAATAAAAAATTGAATCAAACCAGTTTAATCTAAAACTATGTTATTTTGTAAAAAAATTAAAAGTTTAAAAAATTATATTAATTTAATCAAAATTTAAATAGTAAAAATATTTTTATTGCTTGATCATATTTTTAAGTATTATTTATATATATTTTCAAACATGTAAAAAATTATCTTATTGAATCAAATCGACCAAATCGAAAATGATCATTTAATTGATTCGATCTTTAGTCTTATTTTAAAAACATTAGTGGCAATAGGATTATAATTATAACTAATTTATGAAATATGGAATTACATATCATAAAAGGCACAATTTCCTAGCTTGTTCATTTTCAGAAAAGTCAAACAAGTGAAGTTTTGGTGAATACAAAAATATTTATTTCTTAGGTGGCCTAGACATCATCAAGCAAATAATGATCAAGATTTTAGGGGCATGTTTGGTAAGAAATAAATAGAATCAAAGTTAATAATTACATGACTAATATTAAAAGTGTAACAATTAAAAGAATTAAAGAAGAAGAATAAAACATTATAGCAGTAAAAGTTTATTACATTTGGTATTATGTTAAAATATAATATTGATAATATAAATATTTATATTTATATTCATTTGATATTATTTAATAATATTAATAATGATATGAATAATTATAATTATTTTATAATAATATTTTGGTACCATTGTGATATATTATTATTATAATAATATTTACATATTATAAATATTAGTAATATTTTTATTAATATATGTCAGTTTTATAATAATTGTATTATGGCACTAATAATTTTAATATATTAGCAATAATTACCATATTAATGAAATTTTACAATATTAATATTATTACTTTAAAAATACTTAGATTAGTAATTATTTTATGCTATTATCGGCCAAGTTGGCTTTATAAGTGAAATATCTATTAAAAAAAATTCTTGTTCGCAACCTTAGCCACTGATCATATTCGAACTCACATAAGAAGCATTTTTCACATAAAAATGCAATAATAAATTTCAGTTGGGTTAATTTATTACCACTAAGTTTATAATATAAGTAAAATAAGTGGTTAAATTTAATTATTTTTTATCAAAAAATTATGACATTAGAAACTTTATACAAAAATTCATCGATCTTTTGTTTTCTTAGAAATAATATTAAATTTTTAGAAAATATAAACTTTTATTCATAATTTTGATAAATAATATAATTTGATTTACAAATATAAAATAGAATATCAAAAATCATAAAAATATCAAATAAGTGGAAATTATTTTTAATATACTCTAATAATAGTGATAGAATATTTAAAACTATATCTTAATAAAAAAAAAATACACATTCCACAAAGTGATTTTTATGTATTAAAAAAACTTTTTTATATGAATTTTAAATGAATTTAATAGTTTGAATATCATTGATAAGCCAAAAGTAAACATGAAAAAGAGATCCTAAAAAATTTGAAAAACTCTAATAAACATTGAAATAGATCCACTTGTATCAAAATAGATCAAGCCTGATTTTGAATCAGTTATTTAAAAATATTAAAATTGAAATCAATATTTAAATTTCAATCTAGTTTTGATTTGATATTTATAATAATGGTTCATTTTCAATTTATATACTTTAAATTTTGTTTCTGTTCAATTTAGTTTAATTTAATTTGATACAATTCGATTGTTACTTATAAAAAAAGTATAGATATAATAAATAATAATAGATCCGTGTATATCCGAATTTTCTAATTAGAATCTAAGATGCATATCCCTACTATGAACTTTAATTTTAAACTAAAATACTTCACTTTTATATAACTTATATTATAATATTATATAATATTTGTAAAATTTAAATCAATTTTAATTTTCTTTATGATCCCATTAAATTTAATTAATTATTCTTAGTAAATAATTTATTTTTTAAGTATAAGAAATTAATCTTGCATTTTTTATATAAAAAATATTTTGTCCAATGTTTCTATATATTTAAGGTTGCATTTTTTGTGCTACTTGTTTTTCATTTATATATCTTAATTTTTATTTTTTATTTTTATTATTTTTATGATTAAATTTTATTTCAATTTTAATTTATTATAATTTAAAATTTTAAGTAATTTATATCTATTGTCTATGATTAATAATGTTAATTTTTTTTTATAATAATTGATGATACTTAATCAATATTTTAGTGCATATTGTCTAGACCTCACTTTAAAAAATTTACTAATAAGCTACTAAACATATACAATTCTTATAAAAGAAGATAATGAAGAAATAATAACAAAATAAAAGCACATATAAATATGAGATCTATGTCTTTAAAATGTAATATGTTTAATATTATTATAGAAAAAAAATAAAAGATAAAGTTAGAACGACACCAGCCTAAAAAATACAATACTGCTCAAAAAAAGAGAAAGAGTAGAGGACTGGCAAATTTTAAAGACTAGAAGAAAAATGTGAAAGTGAAAGAAAGATTTTATTAAATGATATTAATCTTTCATTCATGAATAAAAAACGTTTTGTGAATACGTCTTGATCGATAGATACATAATATGATAAAAAAGAACTCACCAAGAAATATAAAATCTTATAACTTGTTTGAATAATAAAAATTCTTCTCAGTATTCTCTAATCAGATGGGTAGGGCAATATAAATGTAAGTCCATGTATTATATGATATGATTATAATAATAATTTTATAAATATAATATTTTATTTTTATTAAATAATTAATTAAAATTAATATATGAATAATACTTAAAATTTGTTATTTTTTTAAAATATTATTATTTTATAAAGATTATTATCAAATAAACAAAATAATAAAATTATAATTATAATTAAATTATTATAATGAATTTTAATAATAATAATATAAAAATAAAAAACTCTGTAGTTTCCCCCTTTTTTTTTCTTTTATTGGCCTTTGTTTTATCTTTAAGTTTTTTTTTTATTTTTTCTTATTATATAAAAATAAATATTAAACACTAATATGAACATAAAGAATTTTCTATATTCTTAAACTTTTAAATTAGTTTTTAAAAAAAAATTATATTGCTAAATTTGTATATTTTCTCTTGATTAACGTAGAAAATTAAACTTTTTGTTATTAGGTTAATTGCCACATGAAAAATAAAACTACATTATATTACCAATTGATAAAAATATTATATTACTTAATATAATTACTTGACAAAAAGCAAACACCCATTTAAAACTAAGTTTGATGTCAAAATTAATTATATATACTGATTTATAATTTCAAAGTATATAAAAAAAAACAAAACTTATATGAAAGGAAGAATAACATGTATCATAAAAGATTATTCAAAAATTTTCATAATAGAAAATAAAAATCACTGAAAACGATATTATAAATCTATTAATTAATAGATTTATGAAAAAATGAACATATTAGTGAAATCTAATATATAAATCTATCAAACTAATCAAAATTAAAATTACATTATTAATCTCCAAGTTTCAATTAGTTATATAATTGTTTTAAAATTTTCAATTCTCAATAAAATTTAATGTATTTAAAATTAAATTTAGATTTGAATAAGTTACTTAGTCAATTTTTTATTTGACTAGTTTGATTAATTCAATTAATCTAATTTAGTTACTTTAAAAAAATTTTAAACATATCTAAATAATACTTAAAATATTTTAAAAATTCAGAATTATCCAATTCTAATTTTAGTATTTTTGTTATTTTGACAATTTTGTAATTTTAACCTATTATTTAATGAACTATTGTTAATCCCTTACTTGAACTGAACTATTAATGGATTTATCATTTTATTGATTCAACTAGCCACCCTGACTCAATTTTTAAAATAAATGAATTAATTAATATATAATTAATTTTAATCTCAAGGATTATTTGAGACGATAATTTATCATATGTGCTAATTTTATAATTTATTTGAAACAATAACTTATCATTAATGAAGCTAACTATTTACCAAATGAGTAATTAGAATCTTTACTAGTTGATAATCAATGTTTTGTATGGTTATAACTTAATATATTATTTAAAATATATTTAAAAATATGAATAAAATAAATTATTCATATAAAATATGTAATTAAGAAAATAATATTTATTTTAAAATAGATAATATATAAATTATTTTTAGTCTTGTATTTTTTAATTACCTATTTTATAGTTTTTTAGAATAATAGAAGATAATTTTATTTATAAATAGTCCTACGACATCTAAAAAAAAATATTATGGTCTGCAGTACTATATGAAATCAATCCTCAATGTTATTAATAACAACATATTGGTTCAGTTTCAAAATTACGATTCTATTTTCGCTAAGAATCTTCTTTAATATCTCTGCATCTTTATTAATTATAGAGATTTCCACCAAGTACAGCGTTATAGCGTGATGTAGACTAAAATTCATATAATACGCTAGAACAAATTTAAGAAATGACAACGATTAATATATTATCATATGTTACTAAATAATCAATTTAAAATACTAAAACTCTAAAAAAAAAGAGATAAAAACTTTTAATAAGAGAGCTAAAATAAAAAATATAAAACAAAAACTGTCAAAAGATAGACAAAATAAAATAAAACTAATACATAGGGTAAGATAACCCACAAAGAAGACAAAAAGAAAAAGAGCTTATCGCTAGTGGAATATACCAATGATAACCCTAACACAATAAAAGAAAAAATTATCTTTAGAGAAAAAAAAGACATTTAGGATTTAGAAATTTTATATCTATTTTATAGTTTCTTTTAATGATTATTTCTATGTTTAGTTGTTTTGAATTGGTACAAGTTAAAGGCATTTCTCTCCTATGGAATAAATAAATACGGAAGTAGTCACTTTTCAAGTTAATCTTACTATACCTATGATTATAACCCTTTCTCCATCACTCACCTTTAGATGTACTTTCTCCAACAAAATCGACTTCTTTTATAAGCTTAGTTGCATCCCAGATTCTCAAAAAATCCAAGATATAGTTGCTACTTTCCTTAATTCCTATGATGTTTTTTTAAAAAAAAAAAAAAAAGTGTTGGCCCTTCTATACTAAAAAAGGAGGGTTAAATTGGTGGCAAATTTAAACTTTTAGGGAAAGCTCAAACAAATAAAAGATTAGAAAAAGAGTAGAAGAAGAATAAAGACAAACGATTTATAGTGGTTTGGATATTAACCAACCTTATATTCACTCCTTAATTCACCAATTGTGTGTTTCAATAAATCATTAGTGTTTTACAAGTTCATACTTAGCTTAGTGTTTATGCTCACACTAAACCTTATAAGTGTTTTCCCAAGGCTCACACTCAAACCTTATACAAGTGTTTTATCAAGGCTAACATTCAAACCTATACAAGAGTTTTCTAATGCTCACTTTAAAATCCAAATAAAAATTTTCTATACATTGGCTCACTCTTAAACCCAAAGCCAAGTGTTTAAAGCTCACATCAAATTATGTACAAAGACTTAAAGTAATGAGAATTAACTTTGCATAAGTTTTGACACAATCAATGACTATCCTCTTGTATTCAAGTCCATTTGGTGGTATATTTATAGGCTATAACCACCAAAGAGATGTTACAAACAAAACTATTTCCAAATCTCTAAAGTATACTAGGTAGATCCTGCATTTATTGCTTGTCCAATGAAATTCGCGGTTGTGACTTTCATTCACGATCGCGAGATTCACATAACCCGATTTGTATCTAATAGCTAGTCCACATCACATTTGACCATTGGTTCTTCAAGAAAAATAGTTGTTGTGTTTCTTAAGCAATAGTGAAAGTTGCAGTCTCTATTTTTCTTTTTAGACACAATGCTCACCGCGAAACCATCTGCTTGAATGGAGAAGTTGCTTCACCAAATTTGCGATCGCTATAATTCTTTCGCTACTGTGAAATTTAATCTTCCAATAGCTCTTTGGGACACCTGACATGATCTGGTTGAAGATTTGATTCCTTCCAAATGAATGCAAAAGTCGTTGTCGCAACTATAGACGCGACATGCATCACAAATTCATTTATATGAGATTCATTCAACTCTTTTAGAGGATAGCAGTCGCAGCTTCTATTTCATGATTGTGAATTAGAGTGAAAATTTCAATATTTGAGATTAAGGCTTTCATTCAAGTTTCAAAATGATCCTAGCTAAATATCTTCAAGATCAACACTTGAAATTGACTTTAGAACCTTTCAATCTATATTGTCAAAATCAAAAGAGAGTATTGACTTAGGTTTGACCAACCTAGTCCAACAAAAAGTATCTTAGGCTAACTCCATAAAAACCTTACTGAGGCAATCCCCTAAACCTACTAAGGAATATGTCTAGTTTTATAACTTTGAGTAATGCACTATTAAAGCTACTAGCATAGAGCAATTCCTTTTCTTTGAAATTCCTTCATAATTCCTTCTCTAATGAACTTCTCAAGGTTACATTCATCTTTACTATGATATAATATACCTTGCCTTTTCCTATCATAGTGGAAAAAGTCTCTTAGTTTTTATCAGAATTGCTTTTCTTGATTCTAGATATCCATAGTACCAACATGTTGCTTTTGGTATAGTAAAAACATCATTAAATGTTGGATCAATCATATTAACTTTTTATCCTAACTTTAATCTAGCATTTGATGATCCTTATGTTCTTTTAGGTCATAAGGTTCAAGTCTAAATCATTGGTGCCCCTTAACTAGCATTCACAGGAGTTGTTACTCTACACTATTAGATGATTTATAGTGTCCAAAATCGTGTTCTAAATCTCTCCATAACACATCCAAATAATGTCATTTATATTGTTACAGATTTTCAACATGCTCCAACATACATCCATGTTCCTCGTCAAATCTCTTGATAGGAACTTGTCACTTTGCATCCTAAAAAATGGGTCACGAATTATGAAATGATGCATAACCTATCTAATTTTCAAAATCTATTTTCTCTCGTAAGCTAGATGGTGCTGTTGAAATCAAATTTGATCAGGCCAGTTCCCTTATTTAAACTCCTTTAGTCTTTTTCTACTCTATTCATGATGACTTCATGTTCTCTTAAAATAAATGCACTAATAACCAGGTTTGATCCAAATGGTAAGCATGTTTATGCTTTTAGTTGAGATGGTCATTGCTATTTCGATATATGCTATTGTAATGATTGCTTTTGGGCTAGACAAGATGACAATGATCACATCCATTATCCTACTACTCTTAAATAGAATAAAAACTCTTGTAATATTTATTATAGAAAAAATGATGACAATGATCCCTTAGTTGGTCCTTTATGCCAACCTGTTGACAAATATGAACATATCATTCATTAATGGACCTCCATCTTCACTAAATTTACCTCTATAAAAGCTACCTTCACTAGAAACACTAAAACTAAAAGCACCTCCATCTTCTTCTTCATTTTGTTATAAGCAAGCATTAAAATGGATTGTTGTCCCTAGGCACTAAGAAAGGGGGTTGAATTGGTGTATAAAAATTTCAACAACAAGGAAAAGGGGAAGAAGCAAGAGTAGAAGGGAGACAACCGATTTATAGTTGTTCGGGTATAATTGACCCTACATCCACTCCCCAATTAATCAATTGGGTATTTCACTATCTCAATGGTGTTTTCAAGCTCACACCCAACTTGTACCACTTGTGTTTTGATGAGTAACACACAACCTTACAACAATGTGTTTTTAGGCTAACACACAACCTCACTCAAATGTTTCACTAGGCTCACACTTAAACCTTTCTTGAAGTGTTTTTACAGGCTAACACAATAACCTCACAACTTGGTGTTTAATGCTCACACCTAACAATTACAATTTCAAAAAGAAAATGAAGAAAATGAGTAGCAAAGATTGAGAGCTTTAATCACTTGTAATAAATTTCTTAGCAACCTTATTCATGGCTATTTGGTAGTGTATTTATAGCCAAACTTCACCAAAGAAACGTTGCATATCATAGCTCATCAAATCTTTGAGACATGCTTGACAGATTTTGCATTAAATGCTTATCAGGATGAAATCGCGGTAGCTACTGCATTTCGCGGTCGCGAAATCTAAATTCTTCAAGGGAAACCTTGTTTGTGTTTGACGGTTAGTCCACGTGGTAGCTTCTTATTAGTTCACCAGGAAAATATAGTCGTTGTCTTTTACCTACTTTCAGAAGTCGTGGTCGCGAGTTTTCTTATAAAGGCAACGACAGAGAACGCGAAGTCGTCTGTCAAAGTGGTCATCTTTCTTCCTCAGGATTCACAGTCGCTACCAATAAGATGCATCCGCGAAATTTGACTTCCAACAGTATTCTGGGACACTTATCAAGCTGTGGTTGTGGACTTGCTTTCCTCTTGAGTTACTTTGAAATTTGCGATCGCGATTAGGGTGTGACTTTCACCGCGAATTCGTCTGTCACATTTTGGCTTCTGCTTTTTCATAGGTCGTGGTCGAGAATGGCTCCGCAATTTCGCCTACTTGACTTTCAGCATGCCTTAACATGAGTTGTGGTCATAAATCCTAGATTGCGGTCGCGATTTACATGTCACTTTAGAGTTTATCAACTCCTTTCATTTCTTCTTGAGATAATTATTTATTT